>DWUN01000010.1:0-44870 GCA_018249975.1 Passova gellias
TACCCAACCCGGGATTTGAACCCAGGACCTCCCGATGGGCAGTCGCGCTAGCAACCGCACGACCAACGAGGCAGTCATGATTTAATATTAATATTTTCTATTCTACTGATACTTTAAATTTGAATACATGGCATTTCACCTGTACTAAGTGCCTAGTATCTATCCTGCCTATTTGTTTAACAGTCTTAAATTACTATCTTATCTTATGCCTGGTCCTGAGTAACAAACTAAATTTTGCCACCTGCCTATTTCACTATATTTAACGCCTATTGTGCTGATTGTCTGAACAAAATCGCCTATTAGCGCTATAGGCCACCAAATTGTTGTCCGTTCTATTTCCGTAATAGTGTGCAATAAAGCTTGCTACTAATATTTATTCAAATATTGATTGATGACTACCAATTCTGGAGACATCACTCATATCCACAAATGGAACGCGGGCGGGTGGGTTATGCCCGATGTTATTCCCCGTGAGATTTATTCACAGTAACGAGCAATGCGCAGAACGGAACTATCGATACTTGTTTTTAGTTTTCAACTGTAAACAACACTGATTATTATTGTCAGTCGTTTGACTAAATATTTGTAATTCGATCATTAACCAACCAAACTGTTATCTTTTTATTGCATGCGCGTTACTAACTACCAATTTAAAATGTCATAATAGGGGATGATCATTATTATAAATCGAAGTTTTTAGAGTTGACCACATTGTTTGTGTATAAACTGCAACCGGATAAGACAACACATATAGTACTAGCTTTTGTCCGCGACTTCGTCCGCGTGGAATACCGACTTTGGACAGCATTTCAATTTTTTTGGATACTTTTATTGCAAAAGACACTATTCCACGCGGACGAAGTCGCGGGCGTAAGCCAGTATAGCCTATATTGATCAGTGGTAATTTAGTATTCAAATGGTGAAAGAATTTTTGAAATCGGTCCAGTAGTTTTTGAGCCTATTCGCTACATACATACAATACAACACATACAAACATTTCCTCTTTATTATATTAGTATAGATATATTATGTGTAGCGATGAGTCACGCCTATCAGAAGCCGGTCCCGGTTACACGGAAGTTTTCGGCTCGCTGTTATTAAACTGGTAAATTCCTTAACCACTTCTTGATATTTAAAAAAAGACAATTCCTACGTATGATTTTGTAAATTTGTAAAAAAAACCCTTTAAAACCTCTCGTATTTATCTGCAATATGTTCTGTTATACGAGTGAATTTATGTAATATTCATGTAACGCTGTTCTGTTGAGTTAAATATCTGTTACCGATCATAAAATCGGTATGAACCTTCACGAGTTGATGTTATATATATAATACATATCTATTACACGAGAAATGTGTTATAAAAGTTCTCCAAAGGCACAAGATATTCTACAGTGAACAATGAACGAAACTACAATTTAGACAGGATGATGGAAAACGCCTCTAAGGAACCGGTTTGAGAATCATTTGCGGCGGATCGACGTGTCGACATTCACCTACACTGGCTAATGTCAAACAGGCTCTCGACTTAACGCTCGGGAACGGCGGCAGACGTTTTTAGAGCTCCCTTTAATATAGAAAAAAATCGATAGCAAGGACCGAAGACTTTTGGCCCCGTGAAACAATGTTACAATTAGACAATTTGGGTAGTTACTGAAATTTATTTTGCCCGAGTGTATATTACGACGCCATTGTTGACTCTATATACATTATTTTCTAACAATGTATTCGCTTTCCGCAAGGTCAATCCTCAACATAATCTTGATAAAGAGAACGGTTCACGTGACAGTCAAGACCTTGTTACAAATTTTTCTAACTACGTGTGAATATGAGATTTGCATACTATTTACAAATGTGGCAAAATGTACTTTTACTCATGTATTCTTGATATATGACGATACTCAAATAATAAGCTTACGGTGATATTTATGTTTCGAAATAAGGATAAAATTTAAAAACTATTAGAAAATGTTACCAGTCACCCTTTAACTCCTATTGTGCTGGTTGACTGAATGAAACCGCTTATTAGCGATAAAAACCGCCCAATTATATTGGCCTGTATCTACTTTTTTCTCGTCCGATTTTTCGTATAGTCTACTATATAATATGGATAAAGATTATTATTGATCAAATCTTGCAACGTGAGCTGAGGTAGTGTAATGTTAAAATATTGTTGTTAAATATCATTCGCTATAATGGTGAACTTAACTGTTAATCAATGATTACTCTCGTCTTTAACAGGTAGTCGGAAAAGTTGCGCTATTTTTAAAAGAGAATATTGTTGCGCCTTTTTTAGAGCCTCCACGTTAACTAGCGGAAAGAAAACAAGCGAAAACTAGCAACATTTCCAATGTTATATAACATACGGCACGTTCATATCCCATTTGCGGTTCAATGATAAATGCTGTGGAAAAGTGTATTAATGACATTTTAAATGTGGCGAACTCGGCTCTGCCCGGCCCCCGAGTCTTTACCGCGGTGACGCGGCGCTGATCGGAGGCCGACACGTAGGTACGTACTGCACTAACCTTCTCCAATTTACTCTACTTTTGACAGATATAGCTCACAAAATTTACAAAATGTCTATTGGGAGAATCAATATATTTTCATGCTCGAAATGCGGTTGTTATGATCTAATGCGGTACTCGAGTAATATTTTGAACACAGACATTGTCGAACGATTTCTCTTTACGAACAATGGGAATGCATTTTTTAATATATGAATAAATAGCTACTGGTAGTGGATTATATGAAGCGTGAATCCAGTGTTATTATTATATAGAAACAAAAGACATTCATTATGGACGCATTGTTATTAATGCCCTTATTGAAGCGCTTAAATAACTTAGCGTCAGCATGTCTACATAAAAGAAACGATGAGGAAAACACGTCTTAACCCGGAAAACTCTGATAAATGAAATAACATGTCGGTAATATTGATTAAAAACGGACCGCAGAAATGTCAATTTGACTGTTATGTATTATCGCGATAACCTTGGAGTAATTAGAAGGCTCGTCCGTTGTATCGACCGGAACTAGCAACTACGCCGCCGCAACCTTGGACGCACATCACGTTTCTCAGAGTAACTTACATTTCAATAGACATCGGGTCGAGTTGTGCTGATCATCGATGAAAAATATTGCTTAGACCCTTGTTTGTTATGTACAGCGAAATTGCGAAATAATTTCACACGTCCCCTGTAGGCTATTAACGCGTTCGGGAAGGCTCGTTCAATTGTCGTATCGACCAGAACGTTGAACATACCGCCCACGGCCACACCAACTCCGTTTCTACTTAATAGACATTTGGCACGATCGTAAAAAACAAGATTCGTACTCGTGCATCTCTATTGCCTTTTTCTTACAATCTCTGAAGAAACAGCGAGTATTTTATTAATTGTTACTCTGAATAATTTTACATACAGAATGTATTGTTATCAAGGAAAAATATGTCGTACCAGCATAGTATGAACCTATGTATGTATATTATCATTTTATTAGTGTGACGGTAACAGTCATTATAAACGCAATGTAATTAGTTTTATCAGTTTGATACCAGCTATCAATATAAACAATGTATTAAAATTTTAACAATTTCATCATATCAAAACGTAAACTGTTTATTTGTATGATTGTAAAGTTTTGATTGACCAACTGATAAGAATTGTTGCACGGAATCTCTCTATTGCCGCAAAACGGCGCTGCTGCTTCATGAACTTCATGAAAAACATCTGGTTATTAAATATAATAAACGAAGAATTAAAGCCGTTTTCCAGTTTATGCGGCAAAAAGGGTTCACAGATTTATGTCCGATCTCAAGGCTATGGTTCTACCGATGACAGCTACAAAACATCTTCTAAACGCTCAGTTGAGAAATGTCTTATTACAGCCTTTGTCTTTCTTTCTCTTCAGTCGGTACATTATAAATCAAGCTCTGACACTCAACAGTAGATATAAGTAAGTACAGCATTATTGTTTCCATAAACGAACACAGAACATTATTGTTTAACATGTCTAGAATTACATTTAAACATTTTAAACCTACTGGTAATCCTGGATTATAACTTTCGTTTCTAAAACGTAATTATTGCAAGTAAAAGCAACGCTATACGAGTATACCTTATCTGATTCAACTTCTACCATTCACATAGTAATTGGTAATTAACTCATGATTACATAATTAACCAACGTATGTAGATATATTACATTAAATAATGATGATTTATTTCATTTTTATTTCTATTCAATTTTGTAATCTTTTTTTATTAGAAATCTATTAATAAGATTATACTAGTAATATTTTAGTTCATATTTCCTTCCAATTATTTATTAAATATTTTTACAAAGATTTACATTTTGATATCAAGTTTAACTGAGATATGTTTGCCTCATCATGTGGAATGTAACTAACTGAATACTAAGCGAATAGTAAATTGGATCAAAATTCCATTAGCAATACAAGGTCGAAACCTGGCAATGAACATGATTGGGTTCTAACTTCGTTTTAGCATGAACGAGCTAGTATCTCATGCTCCCTCTATTTCCGTCAGTTTTTGGCATCGCTCTCGTTCTGCAAAGTGGTTGTGTAACGATGCAGGTACGACTGCACTGAAAACACTTGTCTCAGTTAAAATGTATATGAAATTAGCTAACGAGATGTGGATACGGGGTTACAGTAATTCATTGTATACACTGAAGTGTTAAGCTCTTGTGTATTTTAGATATTATATACGTAGTCCTAACTAGTGTCGAATTTACAAAGGTCCGTAATCATTAGCTCCCGATTTTCACGAGTGCGCGACGCAATTATGAATAGACATATATATTTTTAGTACCTACTTTGAGTTGTTTCTCAGTACATTCCCATTAACTAAAGTCACACTAACAGTCTAGTTTCTAGGTCACACTCTCAAATCGATTTGAAAGGCGTTTCGTAAACAATATCTCTCACCATTCTCCGTGTGACAGTTTACAGGTTTTAATTATAAGCGAAATGACCTCAAGAAAACGTTCACATACTGCAATATGTCCAGCAGACCTCTCGCTGCAATAACTGATCCATTGTAATTTTGCAAACTATAAACATTTGATCCAACATCGTTACATGCTCGGCTTACATCGAAATCGGAAAGAGACCAGGCTACTGATCTATTATGAAACTTTTTGAGTCCTAGGTTCCTGTCTGTATTGTGCAGTTGACAATATACATTTAAGAGAACCCGGACCAAATATCGTGATCGAGAAACAGATATACTTCATACCAAATGGAAATAATGATGATGTTATTAACAGGAAATTTAACTTTGCATAGATATCTAGAAAAAATTGTAAGGAAAGGAAATTAATAAGTTTTTACAACATTCTTACTTGAAGTATTTGGTAAAAGCTAAATTTATTGCCGATAACGACTAATTATGTTGATGTATAATATGTGTCAAATATACGGAAGTATATAATATAGTGTTTAATCAACAGTTATATTTATCTACGAGTATGGTAATTTGATTCGGTTAATTTTCATAATGACATTGTACCTCTGTGTGGAGAATAATTAGATATGACACATTCCGTACTGTTCCGTTACATTAACGGCAGAGTACACTAGATTCCATAGCACCGGCGTTCGGCAAGAAACTAGTGAATAGAATGATGAACAATCCAGCCAGCCGTACCTAGTTATGTGTCTGTGAGCAGATGCATCGTATTCCGCTCGCTCTTTCGCTGCAAGTCAAAGAAACGATGCTTACATGTATAATGGTTATAAGCACACGGCTTTTCATGGCTTTTCTTCGCTTCGCTGACCCCAAATAAAAAACTTGTTGGCAGCACGGAAACTTGCAATTTAAAGTGTCATGATCAAAATAATTCATGAATATATTGCTTTGTGTTTTTTAATGAAAACTACAAATTACCTAATATAAAAGTTACCGGTTACAAGCGAATATTTTTATACGTACAATAGTGTAAATCGTTATGTCCGTTCGCTTGATGTAGTTAATTACTTTATACAGCGTTTATAATTAGAGGTAACAAAGAGCGTCGTACCAATGTAACTAACACTAGTGGCCGTGGCGGTTCGCGGAAAAAGTAAACAATACATCTGTAATTATAGCAAATACTGACAAAAAATAGAGGCTTAACGGTTCTTGTGATGTTCACTCTCGCTCGCCATCGCATCTCTTTACAGATATACATATTTTGGTTGAGTGAGTCATTGTGTTTTTATGCCACCTGCCTTTCTCTTATAGCATTTGATACCTAAATCGAATCACGAACGATATAGAACCACTTCCGTGTCTTTCTGTTACATGTCGCGGTATCATTTGTTTCACTTTTAATTTTCGGTGTGAACTTTCATAGTTTGAATTTTTGTTTATATGTATTAAGCGGTTTTTTTTAAACTCTAATGCACTTGGACTGATATCGCAAATACAATTAGAAAACTGCAGATCCATTCGACTGCAAAAGATGTTTGCAACTTCAAATAGTTCGCATGTCTAACTTGAAATGATTCTAGGTACATAGATGATGAGCTACATTTTTTGACGTCGCTAAATAATGAAAGCGTTGGTATGTCTCTCTGTAATTGTTCGTTGGCTATATGTTTTACTGTTGTGCGCGGAACCAGGCCGGTCGAGCTGCACGTTTAACCGCACAGGTCGTGAGCCGGCCAAGCAGCAAACAGTTATAAATGCGTCACACGCCAACCGTGAGAGCTGCTCGTTCCACACTCGTACGACACACACGCGTTATTATCCACGAATATTAACTATGGGAATTTTTTATTCCCGATACGACCAGATTGAAACGTACCTGTTGAAAATATCGATGCCATGCCACCGATAAACTAAAACTTATAATTATTCAACCTTTAATTTCGTGTTTGAATCGTTTTTTCTTAAGTAATACACGGTTGTGTCATATGCTATGCAATTTGCTACGTGTACCTATTATACGTAATCTTAGCGTCTCGCGATCGCAATTTTATTCTCGTGTCGTGCGCGGCGATTGATCGCGCGGCCGGAAGCTTGCCGAGGGCCACCACACTCTTCGAACAAGAATACATTGTATTGTTAACGTAAGCAAAGGTCTTTACTGTGTAAAAGCACCGCTAGATATTTTTATCTTGATTTTTTTCTCTCTCAACAATGTTTAGTACTTACAGGTGTTGTAGACGTTTTAATATGAAACTCCCCTCTTTTCTATTGGTAACTAAATCTTCTTCTAAATTACTAAATCTGCGTTTTATGGTTTTATTTCAGATTTAACGTTGGTTATCATTAGTTAACGGTTATATTGCATTTACTAGGCTTACAGACATTATAATTAATTGTATACTTATTATTAATTTCCTTACAACAACATATTTATTGACGTAATATGTACAATATTACGTAATTACTTCGTGACATGTTTGATAACATTTTATAGTAAACTGGAGGAAGTATCTAATACATAACTAATAACGTCTCAGTAATACGGCTGCATATATAAAAAAAAAACTGAAAAATTATATCGATTTAACAATAAAATTCTGGATTTTAGTTCTTTTAAATATACAGATAAACCATAATAAGCCCGTTTAATGTAAGTAAAAAAGGAGGTCAGATCTCTACGTTGCACAGTTATATTTATTCGGAAGGTCGTAATACATTTTTTTGTCCAAACATCGGCCGCTTGACACTTGAATCGTGTTGATATTGATCGATTTGCACAAGCGGAAACCAGTAGTTAGCTCAGATATCGCAGACCTTCTTCAACGTTCCTTGAACCGTAACGACCATCGTAATGTAATCGTATGAAGATAACGTTTTTATTAAAATAACAGGAAAACAATTAATTATTATCACTAACATACACAAGACACTAAAACTTCTACGTTCTATTAACCATATTAGGTCTGTGACGTTTTAGATAATCTTAATTTCGTAATGCGGAAGATACAAGTGCAAATAAGACAGACTTGATAAAGTACCTTTGCAAATTTCTAAACACAGGACAGAACAAACACTCGTGCTCATCCTTAATTGTTGTTTTAGCTCAAGATCGAACCCAAGACACCCTCCTCAGCGGTATTACTTGATAGCTTTGTGACGGTTTTCGTATTACGGATTCTTATTCGTATTCATTGGTTACATATAGCACGATTCAACGTTGCCGAGATATGTATGTTCAGTATATCGACGAATTTAGAGCCACGTTGGGGACCGATCGAAACACGTGTTGGAACAATGATGCGCCGCTGTGACGCTTATAGTGTCGAGCACCACGGGGTGGTCATTCATATTCGTGTGGGCTATTTTAATTCCTTCATTCTTCGTAAGCGAACAAATAACTTGGATTTTCAGAAATAGATTGAGTAGGCATCCACTTATAACTGAATGGATTGAGAATTTTTACGTTAATATAGTCTTAGTTAGGCATTGAACACAATTTTTAAGAATAATTCGACATTGTTGTTAGAAGGATGTGAATTTGAAATTAACAGATATTAAGCGTATGTCCAAAACGTATATTGGAATTGCCACGAAGAGTCAATTTTTGTTAGGTTATTTATTTGAGTTTAAATATCTATTTCCTCTTATTTTAGTATATTTATGCTTTATTGATAAGCGGGAGTCAGAAGGTCAAAAGGTCCTTGTTGTACTGTAAATACATAATCTATATTGTTACATCAGTATATTATTGATTATAAGTGATTAACGAGTCACCTCAGAAAAAAATATTTTTGACGAAGGTGGAGGCATCCCGGCGTGAGTGGCATGGGCACGCGGTGAAAACCGGCGAGCGACACGATGACCGAGGGCGAGAGGCAACAGAGCGCGGGCGGCGCCAACGCCGCACCTCAACACAGGAAAGGGCACAGGTAAACACTCATTCAACATTATTAGACATCGTGGAGTATTGGGACTTTTTTCCTGTCACGCGGGTTTGCTACCACGTGCGCTTCTCAGCAGCGTGCATGTTACAGACATGGTGTGCTTATCCTGTCATGCGTGAGACATGCACGCTGGTGGCGGAAAATATCTATAAACCGACAGGACGCGCTCCGCACGCACACACGCACGAAGTCGCGTGACAGTGTAAACTATGTATGTGGCAACTGAAAATATAGATGAAATATTGTACATGACAAATATAGAAAGACATTCGCCTCAGATCGTTATAACAGGTTATACGGCCTCGTGCAGTTTGAATGGGCTGGCAGGAGCACGGCGGAAATAGATGTAATCACAGACATCACCTTCTCTCGTAACATCAAAGGCTGATACTTAAATACGTGCAGGCGCCGGCGCCAGAGCAGCGCTCTGTATCAATAACAAATGATACCGTATAAATGTTACTGATACTTAAAATATTGTTGATTAAAATATTGATTGTATATATGCAATACAGGTGAGTATCCAGGCTTACACCAATATTACATAAAATGTTATAAATATTGTTATGAAATGGAAGTGTGCAAGTTTAAAATTAATAAATAAAAATCAATAAAATTAATAAAAGTAATAAATATTGTGAGAACGAATATGGATGTATTAAGAATAATTATCAAGGCTTTTCATTCGTAAAGTATGGAAGGAAAATATATCACATAGAAAAAACTGTGTGTCGATTTTATCGGGCAATAATTGGAAATAATTGTGGATGAATTAGGTGCTTCTTTTTTACTCTCTATTCTGGCCTTGTCTTCCACGGTGCCTACTGCACTAAAAATATCTTCTTTCATACTTCGATGTTCGAGGTTCTGTAAAGATTACGTAACCATCTTACTAATTTAACGCATTTGTCACCTCTTTGACATCGCCATTAAAGTTCAACCAATATTTGTCATCGTTCAATAAATTCAATGTTTTTGTCCTATTTAATTAATGTTAGAGTAAAATTTATGGATTATGTGTATATTATAAATGAGCTCATATCTGTAAAATAAGTAACATCTGATCCTTAACTAGGCAGTCTACTCTATATTATGGTGAACAGACAACTAATAAATTACACTCGGAACCAGAACCCAGAACAATTTTACACCCACACCGAGAAGAAATAGTACTCGTGTAGCTCTTCACGCAAATATTTGCCGTGGAAGGGAATTGAACCCACAACCCCAAATTCGGTTGTTACATTCGCTAACCACTGTAGCCCAAGGGCCGGTCTACGTGCGGTATCGCGACAATGTGTCTATGGAACATTTAAAATTTAATAAGTTTTGCAATAAGGAGATTGTTGATTGATTTCGTACATTAAATTATGGAATAGTTATAAATTAATGGATTTTGCTTGCTAGTACTATTTCTGTTTTCTTAGGCACATTTGTAGCTACTACTCAGTTAAACTCCTGTGATTGAATCAGGATGTAAGAAATAGACAATAAACAGAACAGAAGGAAATACAAAAAATGTACCATGTACATAGTTCGTTGAAGATTAGGCGCGAATTATATTGTAAAATTATCTTACTAATTATGCGTTCAGTGCGTCACGCCGACACGCTCTGGGCCGATCTTTGTAACATAAGCGTGTTAGTTACATATGTTGCGTCATTGTTGATTTTGGTATACACTCGAGAACCAGCGCTTCTAATTAGCATAATACATTTATACGAGGAACACCTAAGTATCTACGTATAAGTAAGGATATGGTAAAAAAATTGTTTTTATCAAAACTGTACTGATGTTAATGAACTTTTCTCCTACAATGATATGATAACACATAGATGATAAAGGAAGCGCGTGTATTGATCGCGGTCTCTATACTAATCTGGATAGTCAATTCTTCGTACCTTATCTTTGTGATTAATGAACTCAATTTGATAAATTGATTCATGACTAATCGGTTTTATCACAAATTATGCAATAAAATTCGACTAATCAATTCGGATAATATTAAATAAGCCACGGTATGTTTGTGTTAAGACACCACAATGCCCTTTGTTGAGATTTACTTCCACGAAGCTATCAATGAACGCATATGACATTTATCTACAAACTGTAAAACAATAATAGCCTATTATACAATAGATATTCATATTATATGTGTAAAAACAGTAACCTTAATGATTATTTTATATCATTTTTCATTGGAGTAAATAACTGTAGTCATACGTATTTTCACAATGAGGAAACCGAACACGTGTTCACTGATTTTGTTCCCGATAACGCGTGTCGCTGATAATATTCGGTTTGCAACACCGGCCCACATTGTCACCTAATCGCACCCGCGATATCGCTCTCTGTGGACACAGCTTTAGTCATCTTCGCCCAGTGTTTAGTGTGTCACAAGAGCACGTACCACATGCTCCGTTCAGACATGCGTATCCCACATTACTCATCCACAAACCATTGTCGCTGCGCCGTAAGAAAGTGAAACCCGGCGACATCAACACAATTTTCACTCCAAATGTACCGAAGAGATCGTGCCCGAAAGTAGTGTTCCGATCCTGTTAGTTATTTGTTTCGTCAATATGTCGGCGTTAACAGCTGAGCAGCGTCGGTTGTTGGTGGAAAGGTAAGACTGTTTGATACAGCATTGTATATTCGTAAGGATAGTTTCGTATTTTTTCGACCGAGTGCGTTGTGCATATTTATTTACGAATACCGTTACATTTGTATGCTCGTGTACAATCGATGAATCGTGTTAGCAAAATACGAATTTGTTTTTCGATGGATGCCAATAAAGAGAAACCAATTTCCATACCACAAGTTTGAAATTTACTTGAGAATTAACTCAAAATATAACATTAAATGTTTCACGTAATGCCTAGTAAAGGAAAGGACGTAATGGCGCTAGTTATTGGAGAGCTATGACCAGTAGCAGACTATCCAGCCCGTTGATTATGACAGTTCGATTGAAGATTTCGTTTTCTTTGTGTGTATCAGGAGACAAGAATCAATGTATGCAATGACTGGCCTGTATGCGGAGTCCGGGTGCGCCGAGACCGCGGCCAGCGACGCGCCGGGGCCCAGCGCGCCGCATCCCTCACACCCGACCAGGGAATCCGTCAAGTGCCACAGCAGGAATCCCTCGGCAGGAATATGCGACAGGTCTGTCTTAAGTTTTCCAATTGCTGCAATTTGATTTGATCGAGCCAAGTTCATAGTTAATTAAGGATCAGCTTTTTCTTTCTAACTTTTCGTATGAAGACCTACGGGCCAAAATTGTCGTTTTCATTTGCGAAAACAGTTTAGGACTCGTTGCTAGGTTAACCAACATAAAAATAAGCACAAGTTCATGGCTAATTTTATATATTTATCAAAGTTATTGTATTCAAGATAGAGTTCGACTCCTCGTTCCCGATTTCGACAAAGATCGAAATTTGCTAAGCATAATAGACTTAAAGTTCTGGCGAGCCACCTGATCAAATAACAACTTAATATCGTGACTCCGTGTAATGTCCGTGTACTCCTTAAATATCGTCATAAATATTACCATTTTGTTATTAGAGCGTTGATTTTACTAAAGTGGCAAATATTTACGTACCGCAATATTTAGATACTCGTATGAACACACATTTGTATGTGTATGTAAAATATATATTTGTTTCTGTAGATACGTTAGCTAGCAGCTCGTTGATATTCAACAGTATATCTAATCTTTCGCGACAAATCCCACACACCTGAAAACATGAGGAAATTTTCCAAGTAAAAGAAGATTTCGGTAATGAGTGATTCATAACGGGCGTTTCGTTTCTATAGTAATTGTAATACATAAGTGTTTTACAGGGATCGAGAACGGGAAAAAGAGAAAGAAAAACCCCACCAAATGTTCCCCGAGATATTGGACATTCCTCATGACGCACGAGACTGCGGCATTCTCTCGTGGAGGCCGCTTTTTATTCAAAGATTTTCTAGTATTAAAGTAAGATCCGCTTCATATATCACACTAATATACTTGGTCCGTAGCTCCGGCTTTATATTTATATCACAGGGACTAATCTATCGATCGTTTTTTCAGGTATTTGTATTTTTCCTTTCGTTCCTCGTAACGCTGCAGCAAGCGTTAAGCTCAGGATATATAAACTCTGTGATCACAACAATCGAAAAGCGATTCGAAATCCCGTCGAGCCTCTCGGGGCTGATTGCGAGCAGCTACGAGATTGGCAACGTTATCACCGTCATCTTCGTGTCCTATCTCGGCAGCAGGAGACACATTCCCGTTTGGATCGCCGTCGGTAAATACACACAACATGACCAGAATATGCACGTACTACAATACGGAAAATTTATTGTTATAGCTACTTATTGGTACTTATGTTTTATTGGTAAAATATTTATGTATATTTATGCTTGTTCTTCTACTAATTCTTCACCTACGATTTATAAATAATGTTAGAAAACCAATCGGCGACTTATTCTTGACGTCAAGGTTGCAGCTATATTAGTCATTCTTATGACTTTCCATAGCATTTCTTTCAACTCTTATACATATTAATTTTTTTTTAACATTTATGTATACATGTATATTTTACATCTTAATAGCAGCCGTCACCCTTTTAGGTGCTGTAATAATGGGCATAGGGTCCTTAGTGTTTGTGGTTCCACACTTCATTGCGGAGGCGAACAGTGAGATGTTGGCTAACAACAAATCGGACGATAACATCTGCCGATTGCCTCGGGCGCTAGAGCAGGACATGGGCGGGCTCGGTCGCCTGTCGCAGGGCCTGCCGCCAAGCAACCTGAGGCCTGACAACTGTATAAAGGTGAGGATCACTTTATGGACACTTTATCCTCATTCCTTCCACAAATAGAAACCCAAGAGATGTACTTCTTCAATTATAGAAATGATGTACAGCTAGTTGCCTGTCGATTTTTTTAATCGTATTAGTATTGTATTTTGTATACTGTTTCGTATTTCTCTCAGACATAGCAAAAAATCGGTACTCAACAGCGACACGTAAATGGGTTACAGCCAATTTTAATAATAAAACAATAAAACTCTTTATAACCGACATATACCTATATGTGTAGCAAAACATCAAACTTACTGCGTCAGCCAGCTGTTCCGTAAAATGTTATTTGAACAAATGTGTCCGTTGACCTCTGCTATGTCTTGCGCAAACATTTTGATAATACACGAAAGCGCTCTTAAGTATACTTAGCCTGAGGGCTATCAAAATATCTTTGATAGAATTTGTGCTATTATTACTATAACGATTATTAATACATACTCGTACATAACATAACGCCAGGTCCCTAACGGGGTAGACAGTAAGCACATACCAATATCTAGCGAAAAAATTATGTGTTACTATTTTATGTAAGGTTTATTAGGTTGGTGCTGTCTAAACCTTAATTGTTCTTCGTGCAGAGTTCACCGAGCACATTCGTGCCGGTAATGGTGTTCGTGGTGGCGCAGCTGCTGCTCGGCTGCGGCGGCTCGCCGCTGCTTACGCTCGGTACCACGTACGTGGACGACCACGTTCGACCGGAATCTTCCAGCATGTATATCGGTAACTACATACAATTCTATATAATAATAAAAACATGATTTCATTGTATAAATATTTCTAGCAAATATAGCGCTGACATACGCTGCTGCACGTGCCATGAAAATGTCATACAATCGATTTCTATAGTCATTGCCATTATATAAAAAGGTATTGCAATCTACAAAAAGCACTTCTTTTATTAGTGAGCCGACCGGTTTTTGGTTCATGAACTACCTTGTAATTTATGCACTGTACAAAATGTTTATAGATTTTTATGATAAGGTTAGCGATTAATTGTTTTTGTTATTAAAAATCTGAATAGACAAAATAATCCTCAACTCAAATCCAGTTTGTTGTTCACAATAGAGAAAGCCAAATATTTTATAATTATCAAAATAACTACCGATCTGTTGTAATTTACTCTTAGCGTTAGTTGACTGATCAAAAATAGTAACAAAGTACTATGCATACAAAAGAAGTGTACACTAAAAGTGATCGCTAAGTAAGGTAATCTGTCGAGCCTGTTCCCGCTCACGATTGGCGGCATCAAACAGCTTAGCCATATTGCCCGCGGTCGACCTTCCATTGCACCTCTTTACGACGGCTGGTGCGTCGCTCGTAACCGCACCGTGTCGCTCTCGTAAACCGAAGAGAATGAACTGCGCAGACACGGTACAGTTCAGTGAACCCGCCAGACATGCCTTTTTTGATCTACACGGATAGATGAGTAATAAGTATCGCTCCGAGCATAACGATTGGTAGCGGTAATCTTTGACAGAATTGTATCCCATGGGATATTAATTGGTCTGTGTTTATTGTAATTCTTAGTTCAAACTAAGCGCGTTATAATGAACGCTGTTCAAAAGTAAAGGCAATAAATATGTATATTGTAATGGTCTGTAAAATTGATTTTGTAACATTAACAGAAAATTGGCCATGAAGTATTTGACGTAAATAGGCACTAAAAGAGATTTTTATCATTCTTCACAAATAAAAATATGACAAATGTTAGTGCTTTATTGTTGGGAACTAAGAAGTAATCTACGTATAAATTGTGTTCACCCCGTTGATAAATAGGCAACTTGACCTTGGCGCTGACGTTGAAACTCGTTTAAATTGGGGTTCGCAACAGTAGGGGAAGAAATATTATCATTCATCAGGAAAGGCGAAGTCGCACATTTATAACTTTATAAAACTAGAGCATTATGTAACAAATGAATATATATTTTTTTTATTTATACATTACATTTTAAAAGTTATGAATGGATATCTGAGAATATGACTTTCTTTTTGGTGACACGTCCATAAATAAAGTTAATAGGCTGTTGTTAATTGTCTATGCTACCTCCGAAAAAAAAATGCTTGCGTATGCAACGCGTACATTCATGTAAAATGTCGATATTGAGCAAACGAGCAAAGTCAAATCTGCTTTTAATATTAAAGAAGAATGGCTGTGTAATATTTTAGCTGTACCTAAAATATTCTAGGTGATTTAAAACTAATCGCTGGTAGCCCAGCTTTGTTCTCCGCAATTACAATGTTATTGGAATATCGGATGGCGCAGTGCTCGCCGCACCACGAGCGAGCATCGCAGCTGGCTCCGTTAGCAATTCGATGGACCTTGACCCACTGCACATAAACTGCCGTTAAATACTTTCTGCATTAATAAAAAAAATCTAAACTAAGCAACAGTAGCGTTTCCACTGTGACATAATCAATCAAACTTTGCCACTACCATTGTACAAACAACAAAGGGTAAACGTAAATATTTAATCGATTAAATTACTAAAAATACCAGATTTGATCGCGTCTGAAATATTTTCGTGACAAAAGACAGAAGTAGGCTATCTAGAAGAATGGGGCTTGTCGTTTTCACAGGGAATAATGAAAAAATGGAGAACTGACAGGCCGATATCCCCGACTTCAAGTCACAATAATGATATCAAACACTAACATATCCAATACAATCATTTAATACTTGCTCGATGAAAAATTCTAAAGATAAATTCCTAATTGTCCGTATCTAAAATTGAAATTGTGTGAACGCCTAACAGTTTCGAAACTTTGCCGTACCAGAGTGTACCAGCGTAATGGTTGAACCCGAACTTTCGATAGCAATAAGTCATCAATATAAGCTGCGAAATCCACAGTTTGGCTACACAGCTAGAATGACCTATATTCTCCCGCAGCGCCTGTGGGGCACTAACTACAGTAGACGTGTGCGGTCTTATATCAACTCTACTCACCACAATTGTAACCACAATAACTCTCTCATAATATAGCAAAACCTTTTTAGAATCGTAAAAGAGCAAATCTTTATATATTTCCCAATTATTCAAATTTGTAACCAAATTGTTCAATCGGGTTGAAATAAAAGCGAAACTCTAGGCATTATTACCTTGTATGTAATGTTTTTTTATAAGAATAAGTTATTACTTTTAATGCTTTGCGCAATAACGTCAAGAACATAAACATGTTTTCATTTACTCACTTATCTATACCCGACTACGTAGTTTTCACGACAGAGGCGAATGACTTCCATCACGATATTCATGACGCGTGCAATGTATTCATCTTATCAAGTTACGACTAAAATTACTCATATGTCAATATTGATTTTGTTGGCATGGTAGCTGTAACAAACATATATACATACATAACATCACGCCAGGTCCCTAACGGGTCGGGGTAGGCAGAAAGCAGAAAGCACCGAGTGCCAAATATCTCTGTCCTTACAAACCTGACGCGCCTCGTCACATTCATCACTCTCTTCATGCGTACACACCGGTATCGGAGACTGAACAAGCGTAACATCAAAAAGAAAGAGAAGAGAAAGTGATTATTGTTCCTTACCACGGATTATTCATTATCATTATTACGTTTTCCCTATATTTGCTGTGAATAACCAAGCAGCTTTGGATGTTAAACTAAAGATTTGCATACTATGTTCTCCTTGCCGCCGCATGGTCCTTAAGCACTGAACAAAGTTACGTAGGCCAAATTCACCAAGAACACACGTAACATATATTTAGATCAATTTCTTCCATATTTAGTTATTATCACTTATACGATTAAGCAGAGGGCAGAACAATGTTATTTTATTGTTATCTGTACCGCGATTAGTAAGGTCTATAGTTTGATATAGAGGCGGTAAAGATTAATATTATGTGAAATAATTATATTATTAAATTTATTTAAATAAATACCCCTATATCATCTTTCAAGTATCAATATCGCGCCTATTAATTACATCTTTATATACCTTTGTATGTTACAAATGCTTACCATTAATTCGTGCGCTTAAAATGAAACATATACATTTTCTTGTAGGATGCATGTACAGCATGGCTGCTTTCGGACCAGTTCTTGGTTTCCTGCTCGGCGCCTACCTGCTATCCTTCCACATGGACTCGTTCTCTGGTGCCATTATATCTATAGGTAAGTCACAAAAACAACTTTACATGGGTTTTTATTGCAACTTTATGTGTGACGAGTAAAAAAGAACAAACAGTAGTAATTCCATCGGACATCAGGTAAGTTGGTAAAAACTATATATTGTGACGTAGAATAAATATTTCACGATTTTTTCTAAGATATCCCAGTTATATTATACCTAAACGACTTAGCTTCTTTGCTTCTTTGCCGAATGTCAAAGTTATAAACATATCTTGGTAATATTGTTCTTAAACAAATAAACTACAACTTGTCTATTACAATTTGTCGAAAATTTCAATTAGTATGTAGCGTTGAATCGGTGTGTACTTATTTTCAGATCCGGGTGACCATCGATGGGTAGGAATGTGGTGGGGCGGCTTCTTGCTCTGCGGCCTGCTGCTCATCTTAGTTGCGATACCGTTCTTCTCGTTCCCGAAAGTATTGGTGAGAGAGAAGGAAAAAATCCGTTTAGTGGAGAAAGCGGCCGCCGCGAGCGGCTCGACGACGAAAGCGCCCCCCAAGCCGCAGTCCGACATCAAGGATACCGGTTACGGAAAGGATATCAAAGGTAAACAACCTCTCCGCTGTGTTTAATGACGCCTCGACTTAGCTCCGCTTACGAATTGGCTTTCTACTACACCTCTGGAATTCAAATCTCGGATACTGTATAAGATGTATTATTATTTATTATATGTAAGTACACTGAAATGAAACAACGTTGTTTCAGCTTATAGTCTTAGACCCTTATCATTCAGGACTAGACACGTGTCCAACAGTGACCCTCTCAAGGGTTGTGACATGATCTCGTACCATAAACGGCGACGTAAACAAAATATTATTCGATGTTCAAAAAGAACAAAGTGACATTTTAAATTTATTTTTCTCGGAAACTAAAATGAACTTGTAAACGTTCCTTTCGTAATGTAATTAAGATTATGTTATCTTTTAGTTGTAATGGCAAGGATAGTTTTATACCGTACACAAACTCCCATTTCCCAAGTACTTGTAGTTTAACAGCCTTCTGACGTCACATCGTAACGAATTGAACTTTAATATGGTTTATGATTCTGTAGAAATTTCGTATAACTATTCTTATAAGAGTGATGTAACATCAGTAGTAAACATATTTACGCGATTTAGTAGTTTAATGGCAGCACTAATACTCAAAAGCTTAAACGAGATTATCTTATAAAGTTGATGAAGCACGTCACAATATAATACAGAATTAAATTATAGTCTACGTAGCTTTACTTTGAAAAATTTTACAAATATTTTTTATCTTTCGTTATGTTACTTCTAATACCTCAAGGATATGTGTACAAAGTTTCAAGGTGATCGGTTAAGAAGTTTTCGCGTGAACGCCTTACAAAAAACTTACATTCACATTTATAATATTGGCAGGGATTAGAATTTGAGAGCTCTATTCCTCCTACTGTAAGTAAACTTGTCGTCACTGTGTTTCGTGTTATAGATATTCCGGTGTCGATGTGGCGCTTGCTCAAGAACCCGGTGTACGTGGTGACATGTCTCGGCGCGTGCATGGAGCTGATGATCGTCTCTGGCTTTGTGGTCTTCCTGCCCAAATATTTGGAGACGCAGTTCAGCCTCGGCAAGAGTCAGGCCAGTGTGTTTACTGGTAAGCAAACATGTCTGTATGCCAGACGGGAGTACTTTTAACTGCAAGGCAAAAGATAACCAAAATGCTATCACTTCCTGTACATATTTCTATAACGATGTGACATTCGTTCTTTGATTTTTACATACTTTATAGGGAGCAAAAATTTAATGTGTTACATTATTATTACCCCTTGAGTTGGTATAATTCCTTCATACATCACAAACGTAAAATTACATTTTACATCACAAATGCAACATGCAATTGTATCACGGACAGGGTATTCCGGTTTATAGAAAGCAAATAAAATATAACTCCCTGAAGTTAGGTAATATCTTATGCGGCAAGGGACCAGTACAAGCTGATAATTATGAAGTTAGGCGATAACGAAGAGAATTAAAAAACCAGTACAAAATAATTGCTTGCAATTTGCGACAAATGGCCTAGTAGTGCAGTTTTGTTATGGAAATAGATGATTTTTTGGTTATTTAGTCGTACTGCATTAAAATATATTATTTTAATATTTTAAGAGTAAAAAGATCGAACACAAAAGATTGCTTGATTTTACTCGTGTGCCCCACAGGCTCCATTGCAATCCCCGGAGCGTGCATCGGCATTTTCATGGGAGGATGCTTACTGAAGCGCCTCGAGCTGAGGCCGAAGGGCGCGGTGCAGTTCGTGCTCATCTCCAACACCATCTGCCTGTCCTGCTATGCGCTGCTGTTCTTCCTCGGCTGCGACAACATCAAGATGGCCGGCACCACCATACCTTACACCAATAACAGGTTCCTGCAAGATATATGCATATATTATAAGTATTTAAGATCTTCGCTGTTAACGTTCTAGTATAATGAGAAAAGTATTATTACCAATTATTTTTTGATACATTATCGTTGTGAAGTGTCACGGTCGGTTGTGTTTCGCACACAGCAACCTGGAGCCGTTCAAGGTGAACCTGACGGCGGCGTGCAACTTCAACTGCCTGTGCACAGAGACGGACATGGAGCCCGTGTGCGGCAACAACGGGCTCACGTACTTCTCGCCGTGCCACGCCGGCTGCGCGGCCTTCTCCTCCAGATCGAACTTCACCAACTGTGCATGTCAGTACTATTTTCTTTTAAATTTTATATCACAAATACACAGGCCGCGTCCGTATACAATGGAATACTTTCACTCCATTCCGCTGTATTCCTGGAAGGCGAAGACATGCACGTTTTCCAAAAAAGCTCCGGGTGATAACTAAAAATGCCTCGACAACTCTAGTATCAGACATACCCGTAATCCGGGCACGGAATGCGCGCTACTCGTTGTTAGTGTAAGGAGTGTCGTGCGATAGTAGTGAGCGAAATATCATTGTAGGCGTGCACGAGAACAGCCGCGAGGCGCTGGTGGGCGGCGTGGGCGGCGCGCTGGTGGGCGGCGTGGGCGGCACCGTGGTGAGCGGTGCGTCGGCGGCGGCGCTGCGCGGCGCCAGCGCACGCGGCGGCGAGTACAGCGAGGTGACGGTGGTGCCGGTGGCCACGGCGGGCCCCTGCAACCCGCCCTGCACCACCATCTTCCCCTTCCTCGTACTTCTCTTCTTCATGACCTTCGTAGTCGCCGTCACGCAGATGCCGCTGCTCATGATCGTGCTCAGGTTTGTGTATAAAAAGAATCATCTTCAGTATTCAAAATTAGGCGTTACAATTAATATCCTCATTAATCACTTGGTTCGTAAGCTATACGAGGAAAGAAGGAATTAACAATGAAAATAGCAAATAAATTTTAATTTCAATTTTAAAGGTCCGTAAGCGAAGAAGAGCGTTCCTTTGCCCTCGGAATGCAGTTCGTGATATTCCGGCTGTTCGGCTACATCCCAGCACCGATAGTGTTCGGGAACCTCATCGATTCTACTTGTATTCTCTGGAAGCAGTCCTGTAGCGGAGAGAAAGGCGGCCGTTGTCTACTGTATGACATCGAACAATTCCGATACAGGTATAGTTCGTAAAAATAATAATATATTTAATTCAGAAAATCATTGTATATAAATATTTATAACTTCTTTGTTTGTTGTTGACTTATTTCCGAATATTCTTAATTTGATACTCAGATATGTCGGTCTGTGCGGAGGTATAAAAATTGTTGCATTGGGCATTTTCCTGGCGGACTGGTGGCTGGTACGACGGCGAAGACATCTCGAAAGCGTGCCGCCGCTCGACCCGCACAAGGACCTCACGGGATCGATTATCAGTCTCGATAAGCGTAAGTTAATCGACCTGTGTATATTAATATTTAAAGATATTATTAGTCGCAGTATAAATAGCAAAACCGGTAACATTTCAGTATTCGAGGAACTGCCGTCGGCCGACAACGCGAGTGGGTTCCGATCGGGCATGACGTCGGGACCGAGCTCCGCGACGACTACGCCCATAGAACCCGGTACAATGAGTCACGACACGACGCACGAGTCGTTCAGGAACAAGCTACAGCGTACGGACTCTCAGTACTCGCAGGAGTCACAGACCCGCGGGACCGCGGGTAAGAACTCGCGCGTCCTCGTAGCTTCGCGCCACCTGCGCAATGACTCGAAGACGATCCAGTTGGAGCCGCGTGCGCGCCAGCATTCCGCCGAGGAGGCGGAGCGCGCGCGCCTCGGCCGCGGCGACTCGCGCGCATCCCGAGACGCCTTCCCGCGCTCAGCATCGCGCGACCTTCCCGCGCACTCGCGTAGCGGTTCGCGCGATTTCAAGGCTCACTCGCGCGGAGACTCACGCGACCTCAGCCTGGACCAACTCAAACACCTCGCAATCAAAAGCATGGAGAGCCTCGATCTCACCATTCTGCCTCTCGCCAAGTGCGTCGACGAGGAGAGCAAGCGACTCATCGAAGGAGGCGGCGTGCTGCGTCACCGCCGCACCGGCTCGCGCGATATGAAGCCGCCGGAGTCCAAGCACAAGCGCACTTCTTCCCATCACATCACCATGGAGCCCCACGAGCTCAGCTTGCAGATCCAGAAGGGCCGCAGCGTGGACCAGCTCGCCACGTCGCCGCTGGACCCGCGCGTATGAAACTGCGCTCGACCGCTGAGCCGACGCTCGGTTAGTGCGTAATGTACGTTCTGAATCTCAGTCAGCGCGATTAGTAAAATGTTTTTAGGTCGAAGTGAGAAATGAGTTGGAGTGAGATAACTATATAGTGAAATTGTTAAAAACTTGTTTTATCGTTGGAGAACGCCGTTGCGAATCAACGTGGCATGCATAAAAACTATGTAGTAAATAGAGGAAAGCGACAAAGGGAGATAGAGAACGAGTTAGCAAAAGAAAAAAACGTTGCACATTATTTTTGGAAGACCGCGAAGGAGACATACTCGCCAAACAAATAAATGGACTACTGTCTTTTTAAAAGCTTAGGCGATGGCATGTGATGTTAAATCATATCTTTAAAAAATGTAGTCTTATTCGAAGCTTACTGTATTAAAAATAAAATTTTGCTTGATGCAAGACTAAAAGTAGTATAAATTAGAAAATTATTCGTTATTATTGTGTTCACATTGAATTGGTTTTGGTAAAGTATCGGCATATGTAGGAAAGTAGTCTCTTGTCTTAATACTCACAACACTATTAGTAATTTTCGATTATTTAGATCACTTTTCATGTCGTCTATGAAAATATATTCAACGGTGTATAATGATAAAGATGAAGCTGAAGTATGAGTGAAAATGACCAGTAAAAATGTGTGATTTTAAAACATATGTGTACAGATCCAGTAATTTTAGAACTGTACTTAAACAACCTTTATTCACTTTTATTTGTTTCATAACAAAATTTGTATATATCATTCAAAGCAAAGTACTCCTTAAATACTTAATAAATTTATTGTATTTTAATTTGGCAATATTTAAATGAGCGAACGCTTGAAACTGCTATACAAGAGGATTTAATTATACAAATAAGTTATCTGGATTAAACAAACGGAAATAAATATGTAAAAAACTAGGTGCAACATTAATTAAATCTAACGAATTTGAAATGAAATCTGAACTATTATTAAATAATGTTAAATTACATAGTTCTTTGCACAAACATATTACTATTGCACATGTATTAAAATTATTTCCTAACTTGTTATAAGATATCTCAATATCGAGCACAAACAATTACATTATCAATAACACTATTCTAAATTATTGCAAAATATATTACATTCCACATTTAAAATATAAAAATGGTCAATTTTATTTATTCATTGCAGCTTTCATTTATATTATTCCTGTGCCTAATATTAAACTATATAGTGATTTAAAACCAATGGAATGTATTAACTTTTTGTTATAAAGTAGCTTATGTTGCCTGCATACTTTATGATCTCAAATGTGTTGCTAGTATATGGATTTGTTTTGTATAGCAATATATATTAAATAGTACAAGCAATATTTTTTACACTTTGATAGTGTTTATTATGCTTATATAATACATTTACAAGTTATTGATTTGTTCAGCAATAATACCAACCTTTTTGACATCATTTATATTGGTCCTATTATGTTGAATTTATAATATTTATTACTATTAAATGTCAGGAAGATAATGGTCAATGTTCAGTATGAAATATTTGTCAGATATTACTCCAATGTTGGGTGTTTTGTCAATTAACAGTTGGAACGAATCAAATCAAATCTCATCAGTATAAAATTGCACCTAGAAGTATTTCAAAAATTAATACTTGGCTAAGAAAATAGCTGGTGAAGATTTATATCTTTCCCTTATGGAATTCCATTTATGGAATCTAAAATTAACTGTACCTAAACAATTTAAGACACAACAAGAGTGTAACTTGGTTAATTTTTTACATTTTTACGATGTTTTTATAAATAAAAAACACGTATGGTACTACCTACACAATGCTATTGCTATATAATTGACGACAAAGAAAAACACTTACGCATTTAATATAATCCTTATTGTTTCTGTTAAATGGTACTAAAATCGTCAATTTAGGGGCTGCTATATTATAATAAGAATTCAATTAATATTGTAGTAATATTATTTTAGTATGAAAAATTTAAAAACAATATATTTATCTGAGATATAAAATAAAAGACAGAGGAAAGCATCAACATAAATTTTATCAAATATTATTAAGAGAGAAATAGTTTGATATGAAGAGAGTGTTTTATCTTAAATGCCTTATTACAATAGGTCTTAAGACTTGATACTGACTTAGCTGTAATAAGTTGTTATGTCATTCACTGAATATGTGTGAACATGGCAACTACCTAAAATAATTTGTTGCATTTAGTGATTAATAAATTGCATACATATTTTAAGTTGTATTTTTCATTTTTCTTCAAGCTATCAAGTTGCATTTGCCTTTTATGATAATTTATTAAAAACACAACTACCCTGTGCTTTCTGGCTACCCCGTTAGGGACGTAGCGTGGTGGTATAGTAATAAAAATTTATACCATGTGTCTGGAACAAGAACTAGTACAACTACCTATTTAATAAGATATGAAAAATATCACTAGTTATCAATCTACACCAGTCCAGGCAAACTAGAGTTAAACATTAAAATTATTCATTATATGGAAAAGAGAGAAATACAATGTTCCACTAAAGTGTGCGCCAAGAGGAGGAGTTAGGCAGGATGTACACACTGCCTAACTCATTTAATTGAATACAGAAAACCATCTTGAATGCTGTGCTCTCTACCTGCTTTAAAATATGTCCAAGAGGACCTTAATAATGACGTAAATATATACACAATATATTTTTACCACATATTGAAATTCAAGTAGGAAACCACTTGTAATTTCATAAATGATTAAAGTAGCTTTGATGGTATTTATAAATAAAACAGTATTTTGCTTACTATCCATTCAACTTTATATTTGGAGACTACCTAAATAATTACATTTCAATAAAAACGTTTAATCTAATTCACCACATTCGGCAATCACAACTTTTTTAGATGGTTTTCCATTCTTAGATCCTAGATTTTCCATTTTCTTTACAACATCCATGCCATCAACAACATAACCAAATACCACATGCTTTCGGTCCAGCCAGGGAGTGGCAGCTGTTGTTATAAAGAACTGTGATCCATTTGTATTTGGCCCAGCATTAGCCATGGACAAAATTCCAGGACTTGTATGCTTCAGCTTGAAATTTTCATCTTGGAAAGTGCGTCCATAAATTGATTTACCACCAGTACCATTATGATTAGTGAAATCACCGCCTTGACACATAAAACTCGGAATAATCCTATGAAAGGATGATCCTTTATATCCATATCCTTTTTCTCCTGTACACAATACTCTAAAATTTTCAGCTGTCTTAGGAACTTCTTCTGTACTAAGTTTCATAACTATGCGACCCAAAGGTTCGCCATCCGCTGTTACATCAAAGAAAACTCTTTTATCTGCCTGAGCAGATGTAGATGCATATCGTAAAACAGCGGCAGAAAATACCGTTCCGTTTATTACACTTCTACGCAAAAAGCCTGATATAGACATTGTGTAGATCTACAGACAGCAGATTGAAAATTCGTTGAGGTTAATTCTCATCCTAATCTTTGCAGATTTTCTGACATTCCGGCTGCATTGTGACTGACAATTGATTAATGATTTTTTTTTGCTCACAGTATTTTAATGCCCAAAGAGCTTTCTCTTTCTGTCAATATCAAATTAATTTACTATTTCATTAAATTCCTAAGTTGCTAAGAATCAACCAGGCAAAGTTAGTTTCCTTTGTCATTATTTTTTAACAACATACTACATTGATTATGTAAGGACCCTAGAAATGTTCATGGAATAGGATACAATATAATTGTATATTTTTATTCAAACACAAATTTCATTAAGTATTGAATCAGTTGACACGATAAATATTACGAACAAAATATTTTACAATCCTTACTTTTTTGTAGCATTCATTGTTACTTTTAGTACATAAATAGAAATGTAAAGAATGTTATTGATATATTGAACTTTAATTATTTACTTATTAGATACATAAAAAAAAACTGCTTTTTAATTTCTATAAGGTTTAACCAAAATATATTTTTTATTTATTTTGGCTGAATATAGTTATGCTTTTGCCTTAACGAACATTTTGACAATATAATAAATATTGTGAACTGTGAAGTCCTGCGAAAAGCACAACATTGCGCATAAAATTGTTTTATTTATATACAAATACTTATTGAAAGTGTTAGTTGTTATTATAGATGCAATTTATAATTTGTTTTCATATTAGTGTTTTGTTTTAAACATATGTTGTTTCCAATTTAATCATAACGCGCGCATTCCTGTTAGACTTATTTCAAGATGGCGCCAAACGTGTTTAATATAGATAGACGCGATGCAAGTGTGTCGAGTATGGCTAAAAATAGAGAAGTTAGCCTAGCCTAGTTGCATAAATTGTGATAAAATGTCAAATACAGTGATTACGAACTATACGGACCTTAACGGGCCGTCATCAAAAACTGATAGTTCTGTTGTTGTTATTGTAAACAAGGATGGATCTCTTTCTGTAGACCAAAAATTACTTGGAACTCTTATGGGTAAGTTATTGATTCAAGATTCCGTGTGACTTTAAATATCTAAGATAGTATAAGACTAGTATAAACCATTACAAAACGCCACTATTGCCTGCTGGTTCATAGAATAGTTGTAATGTTAGTAAATGTTTTTGACAGCTTAAACGATTTTCCAAATGTAAGTTGATTGTTGTTTTTTGTTACAATTTTCAGCTTCGTTGTAACTCTTCATATTTCGCAGAATCTCTCAGTATCGTAGCGATAGCCATCCCACAACACAGCCCAAGTTTTCTCTTCTTGCTATTAACCTAAGCCATTAAATATCAACTTTTAGTAAACAGTATGATATTAACTTTTAAAAAGTCTAAATAAGTATAGACCATAAAATCGATCTACGCGGACATAATATAATAATTTTAGATTTTGTATCGAAATTGTATTTTGCAGTTACGATTAAAAAATTAAATTTACGCGAATACAAGGTTAGTGGCGGAATTTATGATCTGAACTAATTAGTACTTATCTATATCATTATGAGCCCTAGTATTGCCTAGTCATTTAATATGGAATTTAACAATGACTGCTACTTCAGCATAGATAGATAAACTTTCTGAACTTGATTGTAAGTTGACAATCATATAATTAATATTTTTTCTGAGAAATGCCCTATATTTTATATTGCTTCTAAAAATAAATATGATTTTTTATAATTGTGTACTTACTATCGCATAATTAGGATTTACTGATATTGACATTTTTTAAGGTATTAATATAAGTAGTGGATTTTATTTAGTCAAGTGGAAAATTATTGACATCATTGATTAATGAATATTGATAAAAAAATATGGTTCAAAAACATTATATTTTAACAACTAAAATGAAGAATAGGCTTGATAATAACAACAGTTCATTGTTTGTAGTGCCCTAAAATCATATTTATCGACTACATTTCGCAAATCTGTTTCAAGTAAACAATAACCATAATTATCATCTTATACCTACCCAAGGAACTCATGAATCACAAATTTAATATATCCAATTTCCTTACAGGGTTAAATATTTACCTGTATTTCTTCTATAATTACGTAACCGATCCATCAGTTGACTGATTCTAAATAAACTATCTGTAATAAATTAAAATAAATGTCTTGTCATGATAATGTTTTTGCTACTTAAATAAATAATATTCATATATTTTTCAAAAACGAAATAACTTCAAATTTGACTGCTGCCAGCTCGTTCACTACTCTCATGACATAAAATAAAATAAAAAACATAGAAACAACAACAAACAAATGAACATTTAAAAAAATCCAGTGTCATGATGTAATTTTTTATTTACTTGTGATCATAATTGTTTTTTGTACGATATGCCTAAATTGTTATCACATAGTTGTCAATGTCTATCATGTCCAACCTATTTTTCATTAATGTACCTTAAATAGGTAACTATCATTATACAACTTACGTAAATAAATACCTGCAGCCATGAACATGCTACTAATATGATGTGTACAAATTCTATAATTGACTACAACTGTAAGTTCACTTTGTTTGCCATCTTTTGTGACTTCCTAATTTTACTAAGCCGTGTAAGTAATTACACAGTTTGACCTTTTTATACAGTTGAAAACTAATTGTATCAATGATTTTCTTATAATTCCAGGGAGTGATGGATCTCAAACGACTGGCATCAGTGTAGTTCGTGTTGGACATGAAGGAAGACCGGATGATGCCACAGATTCAGAAGAAGATGATGATAAGGTGCCCCATGTCACACTGTCAGTGGACAGCTATTATGATGAACCGAATAGCATTATTAAATATGGTAAGAATTTCTTTACTCCTACAAGCACATATAACATGTATAAATTTTATTTAATCTGGTATTTTTCCCACTAATTACTACATAAAATTAATAGAATACATCAGCATTTCTATATTGGTTTTAAATTGAATGTATCTATTTCAGATAGTGGTGCTGAAATGTTACAATCATTGCGGATAGAAACAAGAGAAAACAGTTTGGTTGGTTTCCACAATGATCATTGCTACACACCACTCAAATCACCAAGTGAGACAATAACACAAATCACAGATACATACAAAGTCTTTGATGATCCAGTTATTGAAATAACACATACACCACCACCTAAACCACAAACAAATTCCAAAAAGATAACAATCTTAGAACAGCAAATTATACCTAAAGGCAAAAAAATCGTAATAAATCCTGCAGATGCCGCTATCATATTAAAAGGTAATGATGTTTTGAATACACCATTGCCAGTTCTAGCTAAATCAAAACCTATAGCTGAAGTGGAATTAAAACCTGAAATTGAATCACGGGCAGAAGAAAATACAGAATCTTCTTCAGTGTGTTCCTCGGGCGATAGCACGGCAGATAGAGATTCGGATTCAGATTACAAAGATGTTAAAAACAAACAGAGTACAATTAAGGTGCGTAAAGCTAGGACCAAACCTCGCATATTGAAAACAGTTCAAGCTGCTAAAGGCATGAAATTGGAGCCTAAAATTATATCAAGGTTAAAACCTGTTAAGAATGTTATAAGAAAAGATAGTAGAGAGAAAATTGTGAATAAGAGCTTAACCTTACAAGAGCCACAAGCTGGTACAGAAATATCCACACTGAAAGAAAAACATACACCAATTTCAGATGTACTCACTGTTGGTACAATTGAGCAAAATAAAACTGCTAGTAATGAGCAAAATAAAGTTGGTCCTAAAGCTGTACAAAAAGTTATCAAGAAAGAAAAAAAAACACCTGCTCATGTATCGGCATTACTCTCAGATATGACTTCACTATTCTCTTCACCAGACGTAATAAGGAGAGTTTCAACTGATAATAAAACACCCTCTAAAGTTGAAAAAGACCTCAATAACAGTAATAAGAAGCCTGTTAGCTGCTTACCCATCAGTAATAAAGATAATGAAGTGAAAGAAGAAAAGCCACTAATGGACGTTGCAAAAACTCCAGATAATGTAGAGAAAGTTAGAAACAGGGTACCGACTAAAACATATCTTAAGCAAAAAGAAAGAAGTGTTTCTGTTGATAAAACTGCAAAAGGCTATGATTCTATACCACAGCTAGACGATGCAAGCTTGGCCCAAATCTTGTTAGACACAACTTCACAGTCAACTAAATCTCAAGCGAACATACCCACTGCAACTGTAATTAATAGCCCAGGCCTGGCAGGCCCACTGTCTCCCACATTAGATTTATTGGGTGGCTTGCAGCCTGAAGAAGATGGATTGACTGAAGATTTATTAATGCATGTGGCACAACTGGTGGAAAGTTCAGAAAATTTACAAGAAGTTATCGACAAGCAAGTACTGGGCAAGGTGGACACTACAACCGCTAAAAATCAAGTTTCTTCAGCTTTTGCCCAACAACAGCACCAAATGCAAGTTACAACACAAGTTCAACAAGTGCAAACACCACAGCAAATAGCCATGAGTCCAACTAATGTGTACAGTCCGAATGCATCAAAAACAGGAAAGGGTGTAACAGTGCGAAAAGACCCTATAGAAATAGTGAGGCGCGATGGTCGTATTATCACTTTGCCACCCATTGAAGCTCCCGCTACAAGGGCGTCTAAACGTAAAAGTCAGGTGGACACATCCATTCTTGGAGATACTGCTTCATCTACACCCATATCAACCCATTCGTCCTCTACTCCGGAGCCTGCAGTGCAGTACGTAGCCAAACAGTGCACCAACAAAAAGTTGACGAATAAAAAACAAGAACAACAGCAGTTAGAAATTCCTGCTCTTGAAAAAACGTCAGCTGAATCACAAGAAAGTTGGAATTCGGAAGATGATCCCAATAGGTAATATTTATTTTAATCGTTTTGAACAATAGCAATCTTTCCCTATAGTAGACTTCGACCTCAAAAATGCTAGTCTATCATAACAATGTAGAAATATGATTGTGTGTAGATGATGATTTATTAAAGTTTTGATAATTGATGTTTCATTATAAACCTAGACAAGAGATAACTTACACCTCGAGAGCAGCCACATTGCTACTTATTGTAGATTAACTTTCAGACACAATTGTGTGCTAGACAGACATTTTACATTAGGTGACTGGTAAAACTATTTTTTTACAGTTCTATAGTAAGTACCTAAGCAATACTTAAAACTGCTGTCTGTGAGAGATATCAATTGTAGAATGTAGAGTAGAACCACGAATAGCCATCCAAAGGGGGAATGCAGCAAGTCTCTTGGGTACTACCATATTATTACGATGTATAAACTGTGAATAGAACAAACTAATAGGATTTATGACTGATGAAACTGTTATTATGTTACCTATAATAAGTTTTTATTGTTAATCACAAAACAAGTATAATTTGACATACTTCAGAATGATAATTACATTGCCATGATTTTTATCTATGTTATTATTAACATGTCAATTGTATTGTGTATGTTTTGAACAATTTACTAATTTGGAAGTAATTTTGGTTCTGCCAGGTTGTGGTGTATATGTAAGCAGCCACACAACAATCGGTTTATGATATGCTGTGATGGATGTGAAGACTGGTTTCATGGCAAATGTGTTAATATCACAAAGGTGATGGGACAACAGATGGAGGAGCAGGGCATAGAATGGAGATGTCCTAATTGTAAGAATGAAAAGGGAAAGTTTTTGAACAAGGTTTGTTCTATTATGTTTATTCATTGGGTTTTTAAGTTTTATTAAAATTATGTTATTAGAAATACTTTTGTTGCAAATATAATGATCACTCAATATTCCTGAAAACATTACTTATTGTTTACTACAGAAATGTATGAAGTAATCTCTATTGTTCTCATAGACGGGTTTATAGAAACTAGTATATTTATTGTTAATTACTACTACTAGTACTAGACGTAGTAGTAGTAGTAGTAGTGTTGTGTAGTGTATATTTATTGTTATTTTGAATCTCCCTCAATGATTTACATGTGTGTGTTTAGAGTTTGACAGTACACAATACTAGTGAGGCTCAGGTGCAACCGTCTGTCATCAAGGAAAGTTCAAAAAACAATTGCATAGTGTGCAAAAAACATGCACGAGCCAGTAGCATTTATTGCAGTGACGCTTGCATATTAAAACACGCGCAGGATTCTTTGGGCAGTCAAGCGATGCCCGCAAGAAATGACAATGTTGGTGGAAAATCTTCAGAAAAATCAAATTCAGAATCTAGAGTAAGTATGAACTGTTCATTTGGTAAAGTGAACTTACATGTTACATTGTTCAATGATATCCATTTTGGTAAACAGGAGGTTCTGGAAATTATTATATTACTGGAGATATAGGTCAATTTTAAGCCACCCTCAAGGGCTCAAGAAATCATATGAAGTTTGAAATGACCCCTTTTGCAATTTGATATAATAATAGTTGTTGTCTTAATTTGTTCAAATTAGTAAATTACCATATAAGTAAATTTTTTTTTAAATACATACATATACCAACAATTTTGAAATATATCACCCTGCAATATACAACATAATAAACCAAAATATTTTTAGGTTATAGTCTATGAAAGAAAATCAGGCAGGCTATTGGCTGGACCCAATGCTCCTACTGCAGACAATTTAAAAGCCTGGCTTCAAAAGAACCCGACATTTGAGGTAGTGCGACCAGGTACTCTAAGTACAATAAAGCCTAATCTTCCCAAGAAGAAGTCATCGGCTGAGTCCAATAAAATACAGACCACATTAAACTTTATGCGACTGCCGAAGAAATCTAGTGAACCATTGGACCTATTAGTGAAAACTGTACCAGAAAAGAAGCCTAAAACTGTCAAGCCAATGTTATCTCCCAAGGATGACGGCAAATTCACACCTCAACCTAAAACGCCTTCAACTCCAAAGTCACATATATTAAAATTGATCGAGATCCCTAAAGCTAGCACTAGCAAAGCAATGGGTGAATCAAAAAAGATATCCAGATCAGTCAATAGATCGCAGTCTGCCACTGAGAGGGTAAGTACTTTACATTCGTTTATAATGAAATTGTATGAAAAAAGTTATACATCTAGAATTAATTATATATACAGTCTACACGACAATTTCTACATTTATTTAACTTAATAATTGATAAATATAAACATTCCTCAAAGATACAATTTCAAATATATGAATTCCATCTACCAGCCAAGGATCCTTGTGGAAACGTTTTGATAACAGAATATAATTCACATGTTTTCCTCTCTACTTCCTATATTTTAAACACAACATTTGAGTCGCGTAGTAAAATTTAGTTTCGTTTTTCGTACATTCAAAAACTTCCATCGCGTTATCGGTTGAGTCATCTATTTACAAGTTTAAACATGACATAAGCGACAATTAATAAAATGAGCTCTATGGAGTACTCATAACGTCCTCTTCAAATCGTATTTTAAAACAACAAGGATAGATTTACGAGCAGTGATTTGTGTACAGTAACATTTAGCCGCTCCGCTACTGTTAGCGATGCTCGTCTCTTAAAGCTACCGGGTCATGTTGCAGTATTATACTAAGTCCATATAATATTTGAGGTATGTGTATTTAATTGTAAAATATTTTGTAGTTTGTGCAGCGCTTAATTTCGTGTCTCCATCAATGGTCGTATATTAGATATTGCTTTAAAATTTAAAACCTAATAATTCTTTTTTAAAAATCTGCGAGAATACTTTCTTTGTAATGGTTAATCTTATAATACATTTTTACATGTATTTGTCAAAATAATAGGTTCTTTTAAAACATGCTTTACTATTCATAAATGTATATTTAAAAAAAATGTAGTGCAAATAATAGAAATATTTATCTGTAACTTTTAACAAAAGTGGCAAGCTATTTAACCATATAATAACTATATATAGTCTTGATGTGTTTACACATTGATTATAGTAACAATAAGCTCAAAGTAACAATATTATATCACAGCCGCCCTCTACTACGCCGGTGACATCACGCCGAAAAGATTCTCACGAACATAAAAGGAGAATGAACGGCGTGGATCCAATCAGGGAAAATGTGAGAAAATCTCTACAAGAACAAATGAGTGCACGTATGGCTGAAAATGACGGACCCACCTTTACAGAGGAGGAAATACAACAGTTTGCTACCGAGACAGAACATGAATTGCATGAATTGTTCAGCAGAGATGTGGGAATGAAATACAAGGCCAAATATAGATCTCTTATGTTCAACATTAAAGATCGAAAAAACCTAACGCTCTGGGAAAAAATATGTGACCGCACGATAACACCCAAACAATTGGTCAGTGAAATTGTTTACTAAACTTCGAATACAGAATATATAAGCTAAATCTCACGAAATATGGATTACATTTTTTATGTTTTTTTAGGTTCGACTTTCTCCAGAAGAATTAGCCAGTCAGGAGTTAGCTCAATGGCGAGATAAAGAAGTCAAACACCAACTTGAATTGATAAAAAAATCTGAGCTTGATCTTCTTGCTGCAAACAAAACTTATGTCCTTAAAACGCATAAGGGCGAAGAGGTACAAACAGTCTCACCGATAATAACAATTTTTAATGTCTTTATCTGTATACAGCACTAATTAAAAATTACATTTTAGGTGATGCAAAACAAGGAATCGGTTTCAACAGAATTGGATCCCAATGTGCCTGTAGAAGACGTTGTAACAGCTTTAAATGATGCTGTTGCTGATGAAACAATGAATAATGGGCAGACGTATGTATTTTTTATTTAATACACTGATCAAGTGAAAGGATCGCGATCAATTTTGCCCTCAATGTTTGTTACAGATCATCAGGAGGTAAATCAGAAAGGATTAAGAAATCCAGCAGCAGAAAAAAAGACAAGGATAGCAGTTCCCGTCATTCGAAGAGAGAGTCTAAACGCGATCGCGAGAAAAGAAAGTCGCGCTCTTCGAGGCGAAGATCGGAATTGAAGGAGAAGGAAGATAGATCTACGCGAAAATCAAGAAAACGATCCGCCAAGGTGCGATCAGAGTCAAAAGATAAATCCAGGAAGGAATCCACAAACGAAAAGTCAGATTCGAGGGAACGATCCAGACACAGGTCTAGGTCGCGAGTGAAGTCGAAGAGATATTCGAAAGATCATTCCAGGTCGACGTCCCGCGCGCGGGACCTGTCGCGCTCCAGCTCACGGTCCAAACAACGCTCGCGGTCCAAAGATCGCGGCAGGTCGCGCTCGAAACAACGCGCGTCTACCGATGACAAAAGTAAACATCGATCCAGGTCACAGGAGGCATCTTGTACTAAAAATAAAAACGAGTAAGTATTCTTTACGTCACTTAAAATTTATATAATATATTTTACGTTGAATACAGTTACATGATATCTGATTCTTTTACAGTTCTACGGATTCGGATTCGGTGGAAAGACCGAAGTCTGCGACGTTAAAAGAAGTGCATCCGGAATACGACCCGCACGAGCCGATGATAACGTCTGCATTATCAGAAGAAGATTTAAGAAAGTCCAGAGAAGATGTTTACGAGGAAAGCTATAAAAGTGAGATTGGCGACTTTGCAGACGCCGAGTATGAGCCATCGAAGTCATTCTCTATCGACACAAATGTTATATTGCCTACAACTCCATATGGGAGTAAACAAGATAAAGTGGCAGGTTAATATCAAGAATTGGCTTAAAGCTGTATAAGAAACACTAAGTTGTATCTGAATAAAAAGAATCTGTTATTACAGAACCAGAGAGTGACCAGGAGCCAAGCAGTACGGTGGAGAATGCCGCAGCAACCGTTTGGAACGGTTGCATCAACATGGTGGATGTGGCACGGTTTTATGTTGCTGCGCATGAAGTATGTTAACTACTCGTTATCTGATTAATATATTGTTTAACCTTTGTATACAATCTTAACTTTTTGATAGGTTTCTGGAAATGCCTTGTATTTGGAGGAGGATCTCAGTACCGAATTGGATATCGTGGGAAGGATAAATCCAGAAACAGTTTGGGACTACATTAAAAACATGAAGAGAGCTAGCAATAAGGATATAGTCGTTTTGCGATTACAAGCCGCCAACGACGAGGAAATGATGCAATATATCGCGCTCTACAGCTATCTCAGCAGTCGGAACAGGTTTGTATTGGAATGGTGTTCGGCACAATGGAAAAAGGCGGTCGCAATTTCTACACTGTAATAAATTTTATTTCACTGATAATATGTGCAATGTTAATGACTACATTTCAGATTGGGTGTAGTAAAAGTAACGAACACTGCGACAGTGAAAGATTTCTACATAGTTCCACTGCCGGCGAATACGTCTCTTCCGGCCGTCCTGCAGCCGTTTGACGGGCCGGGGCTCGGTGAAGTCAAGACGCATCTTCTTGTGGCTATTATCATTAGGCAAAGAAAAAAACGCAGGGCACAAATTCCTAAAGATATTATTCCAGCAAAGGTCAGTTAACGCCATAGTATGGCGTAATTTAGGTGAATATTGTGTAAATAAAATCAACTAGAGAAAGACCAAATGATTTTTATTCGTTTGCATATTCATTACGATACGTTTGTGTAAATAAAACGATGATCGCATATCTTTAAATTAATTAAAATTTTGCATGTATTTTATTTCATACAAAACTTTCCCCTGACCCAAATATTTATATATGTAGTTAATTCAATTCGTTTTATTTCTGTTTTAAGACTCTTTCTACACTTCAAAGAAAATGCTGGTCTGTACACATGATAGCAAGCACTATCTGCAGCAAAGCACTAAAGCACCTTATCTTTTACATTTTCTTTATCATATAGTGGCAATTACACTTGTGTGTATAATTAGCAGACATGTCACATAAGCACATATTACATATAAAAAGGAAATATGTATGTTATACCTACCTACCCTTACATTCCATAGATCCAAAATAAGCTATAACCTGAAAAATGGTGTACCAATTATACTTAGCTTTATATTCCTTATCCCCGAGTTAAAATTGTTATAATAATCTATTCCTGATTACAGTAAAACTTTATTTTATATAAGTTATAAAAAGTCTGAGAGCCAATTCATATTCATTAATTACTTAAATAAAATTAATATGCCACATTTTGTTAATTATGTAATATTATGATTTACTTGTAGCTGTTATATTTGTATTTTATATGCTTTTTCTACTTTTTGTTTCAGTAATACATATTTAAATGATACCAAATTAATTTATTAGTGTATCAAATCGTTTCTCAAGCTTTTCATATAATAAAATACGTAGAAGCCTATGTTGGTTATCAGTAATACCTAAAATAAAAAGATTATCATTACATTTTGCTAATGCGTAAACTTGTTTATTTAATGAATAATTATGACTTATATGCTTTAAAAAAAAATTTCATACTTTAATACTACATTGTTGTTTTAAATATACACAAGCATCCGCGATCGTCATTGAGGATTTGAGAAACGATCGCTTGATCTAATTTCATTGCTTGCTGTTAAATTATATTTGACCATTGTGGTAAACACTTAAATAAACAATTTAAAACTATATGTCCAATTCTCAAACTTCGAAAGCAACATTATCGTTAATGCCAACATGTTAAATCACTTCTAAAGTTCGTCTCCAATTTGATGTGCTGCAATAACAGATTTATCGTAATTTAATATGCATACACGAAACTCAAGAAGCCAGTAACATTATTATGCAAAGGTGAAAGAGTTATCGGTGGTAATGTCTATTTGGCATCAATAATATAAAGTTCGGTGAAATATGTTTATATACCCTACCTTAAATATATTTAAAAGGGGAAGCTATTTAGTTGCATTTTATTGTTTCAATATTCACTGGTGTAGGTACATTTAATCGAAAAAAATTTTCATCATTCCGTGCTGTCGCAGTAGAGTAAATTTTTGTAGTAACTGTTTGATATTATATTTTGTTACATAATTATTTATGTTGTATTCGAAATATTGCTTGTGTTACACCAGGTGGCTCGCGAAACCCGCAAGCGGTCATACACGCCCCCGCTTGGGGGCCTGGGCAAGAGCTCGTATACGCCTCCAGGATCACCGCGCCGACGCGCACTGCCTCTGCCCGCTACCTACCCTTCATCGGCGCTATCTACTTCAGCCAAAGACAAAATCACCTCTAAACTTGGTATGAAAAAGGAACAGTTCAAAAGTAACGACACGTATCCACGAAACACTTATTTTGTTTTTATTGCACGAATATCAGAATACATAAAAAAGAGCAGGTCCTATAAGCCATGTACAATTTACATAGGTACTACTACTGAATTACGTAGAAAAATATTTTTAATTGTAAATATTTTTCATAGGGTCCGCAGATGATGACGAAGCCTACAGCCCTGGATCTTCAAATAGCAGTAGCAGCATCCCCGGCCCCGCAGTTATACCGCCCCCCACCAACATGCTAAGGACCAAGATGGAAGAACTCAATCGTCAAATAGAAGAACAGAAGCAGCAAATACTTAAAATGGCTCAAGCAGACTCATCTATTGGAGAGGTCAATGCTCTATTTATTATTCAATAGGGTGATTAGTATTATAAATAAAAATATTTGGGATCTGTTTTATATTACTGGTATGAAAAGACTAAGACATACTAATACGATTATTTTATGTAAATCATGTATATGTTGATTATAAAATAAGATCTTTCGAAATGTTTCCGATTTGCTAAGTTTTATGACAATAACTAAATAATAATTCACATTTTTTTGTGATAATACTCTTAATTTTTTTACCAAAAACTATCCACATGACGATTAGGTACTGTGTTGGTTTAACATTTTAAAAATACTGTATTGTTTGTTTTTTACTTCAGATGATTTGAAAACACATATTTTATTGGTTTCCTCAGGATGAAGCATATTCTCCCTCAAGACCGATGACGCCGCCGTGTCCGCCGATGGTGCCGCTGGCAGACATTGCTCTTCCATCAAATCTCCAAGAAATCTTGGCCACTATCAAGCAACGCTCGGAAAATCCAACCGGCGACGTTGATATGCGTCAATTAACCTAATATGCATTTTAATTTTTTTTATTTTGCTTCACCTTTTGTTTTATGCAATGTTAAATAAAATGTAATCTATTGTTTTGAAATTATGACATTTTTCCGGTTATATACTTTTAGTATACTGTCATCTATACTTTTTTCATAAATTCAGTGTCAAGCACCACAAATATTTTTGATAAGCCTTAACAGGCGTTAGTTACTTGAATATGTTTTTATTGTTAATTATGAGTATTGCTTTAAAACATTGTGCATAAGACCATTTTGTGTGCAATAGTATAATTTGATTCTAGGTATTTTATAAGAAAATTTGCTATAGTTGAATGGTTTATCGTTGATAATAGATGGAATTTAAAGTACATTATATGTAATACTTCCTTGGAAAAGTTCATAATATGTAACTTATGAATAATATTTGGATATTCATATATACATAATTTTAGGTGATGTACAAAAAATATTCTAAAGTTCTATTGTTATGTTCAATTCACTTTTCTTATAAGATTAATGTTAATATTTACTTGTTCCCAACTAAGGAATGATAATTAAATAAAACTATGGATATATTATTGTGTTTTATATATTATCATCATCGTACAAAGATCTTGATTGTCTCGATTTATGAAAATGTTCCTTCCTAACTTTTGGTAAAATATTACGATACCTACTAAAATTCTTATTTATTTCATCTTTTAAGTAGGGATTATTCTGTAACTTCCTTTTCATTGCTTCTATTTTTGTACTCATTAGTTTTCTTCTTGGTACATGACGTAGTGCATATTCCCAATCCCCAGTCAACTTTAAGTCTAACAGGATAGGAACCATATGATTCACATTTAGGCTTTTCCTTGAACCTGGTCCCCATTCCAAATACCTATCAAGTGGCAATTTGGCCATTTTGAGCCCATCCCGTTTTGCTTTTGCTAATGATATAGGTTCATTGTTTATCTGAAACAAAAACAATACACAACCTGACACCTCAATACACAAGTCCATACTAAAAGTATTTAATAATAAGATTTTATGTGAAGATAAAAAAAGAAAATCATTTAACGTTAGAAATCTAGAAGATCTATTAAAATATCTTACCTTATCAACTAAGCATCCTATTATATAAATAGCGTCAAAATCAAAACTTGTCAATTCCTCTCGACAATGTGGCGTGAGATACACTAATTTCTCTTTAGGAAACAAGTCTAAATATCTTTCAGTCTGGATATTTATTGGACACCATGGTTCATCCACTAAAGGAATATTCTTATGAAGTTGTCTCATAAATGGTCCTGTTGTATTTACATTGCACATATACAAATTAAAGGGATCTTTATGTAATCTATTGTCGCCAAATAGCAAAGTTACTTGTACAGCAGCATTTACTATTTCCCGTCGCACCATATTATCTTCATATGAACAGTCAATAATCAAAGGTTGACCATACCTCATTGCTCTGATACTTCTGAAAGGAGACATACAATATATGTAATATTATTTAATCTGTGTTCTATATAATACAGACTATTATTCGAGTTTGACCAATTAAGTAGATACATGTTTTTCAAAGTTATATATTACTAGCTGTTCACACATTTATAAGTCGTAACGTTATTGCGCATGTAACGCTATCGCCATCGCCATGTAGCACTTATTTGATTATTAAAATGTTTTTCTGTATTTTGCCTGTCACTTCAGCCCTTTAATTATGTTCGTGGCAAAAATAATTGCCTCTGTTTGGATTGGTAAGAGAGACAAAGAAACACACTTTCACATTTATTATATGTATGAGTTTGGATGATTTGTTTAATCACCATACTTCATGAGTTAAATTATGAGATAAATAAACCTATGCTATTTTAAAAACACATGTGATTGTATAGTAGGATATTTCATATCCATATTAATTCATCAATTATTTCTTATATATTATTTCATCAATCCATATTAAATTCCTTGAAAATCATAAGTGTGTAATAAAAATAACAATTATCTGATGTGAATGTTGAACATACCTGTAATTGTCAAAATTATTTATAGACTTGTCACGAATTCGCAAAAATAATGACTGATGTTTTAAGCCATACAATAAATCATCAGGATGCTCTCGGTACTCCACTAGTTCAGTACTTTCAAACTCTTGTTTCCTTGCTTCTTTCTTGATCTAATTGTAAAGTACATTTCTTTGTTAATCATTAATAGCAATACTATCTAAACCATATTTTCATACTATCAAGAGAACTTCCATTTATATTATAAGTTATTTTATATTGAAATAATTGTTAATAGTCCTTAAGGTCTGGTATTGCAAATATCAATAAGAAGAAATGACATGAGAAAAGAAATTACTTATGCTAATGTTTCTTAGCCTAACGGTTGTGGCAGCTACGGAGTCCCAATCTATTCAAAAACTTACATACACAAGATTCATTTACCAGAGGAAATAATGTTAATCTAGCATTATAGAACTGTATTAAACTATGAAATAACTACATAAAAAATAAACTTATATGTAAAACTATTATAATTTAATAGTGAAGGGGTTACAAGGCTTTTTATTTAACTTTGACTTTTTCTTGGGTCGCATACATATAAATGTTTCAGGAAAGAATTATTTCAACTGTTATTATGATAATAAAAGATACATTATAACAGAAAAAAAGTAACCTTTTTGTTTTCTTTTGATTTCTCTATCTTCCACAGGAATGTAAGATAATGGTTTCTTTGATTTCTGCTTCCCAACTCTAGTAGTTGTTCCCATTGATCTTTCTTCAAAGTACTCGGTGCTGTTCTACCATCTTGACGCATCACTTCGACTTCCAGCATTAGTATCCGCATTTTTTTCTCCAGATCGGGATTGCCATTGGACAGCTCTAATACAATTTTTTCTAAAACACATGATATACTTATGTAAGTCACATAGAATTACAGATTGTTTACGGACTATTTTTCCCAACACATCATCTTCATAACTTCACCTATATCCTGTATTGTAAGCGTCATAAAAATAAAAACCGATCGTGTACAACTATCGTCAATTGTCGTTAATTAATCTGTACACTGATTATCGGATTGTGCCTTTTTGCACAGCGTAATTGATGTACTTTTTTTATATAGTAATTCTAGAGATAATAATAATAATTTTAGGTTATAACGATAACAACTCAGTCGTCAAGATCTTCTATTACCTGTATCATCTTCTGTAGTAGTACCATAGAACGCAATTTGCTTTACCAATTTGTTCATGAAATTCACTGCTGGGTATCGCAAGACTGAACGATTTTTTGGAAAACGCCGAGCGCTGATCAGAAAAGACCTTATACAATGCATGACTATCGACAAATTGTTATTATCTTGACAGTTGTTAATTTTAAGAAATTTAGGAGTTTTTATTTAAACTAACAAAATTCCTTGTGTCGTCTGATAGAAATTACCGAGTTTTGTGGTTACTTATTAGTTATTACTAATTTACTTTATTTTCTTATTTTGACTTGACTTTGACTGTCAACGAGATTGACAATTTCTTTTTTGTATATTATTACGATGGGACATAGTTGGTGAGCCAGTGACAATCAGCCTTTCTTAAAATTTTATTTTATTATTTCCTCTACTCCGGCATTCTATTAATGATGCAATTAGATTTTTTCCCTACAGGGAATAATTTTTTTGTTCAAAATTAACCCCCATTTGAAATATTGCTTTATTACTTTTTTTGACATATGTATTAGTAATGGTTCAGTGTGTATAATAAAGTTAGAAATAAGAGAATACATGTATCTTTGTTTATGTGTCCGTCGAAAATTACTTTTGCATCCTTCGTGTCAATTTCCTCACATCACAACAAGACAGCATGATGTACGTTCTTTGTTCAAAGAAAAAAAATCAATTTCATTTGGCTTTTTATTGTAATGACGTTGCTATGTATATCTAGAGCCAATCTGGCAATTTGAAAACTTAATAAGAATTTAATTATACTTTTGTGGCCTTTATTACTACGAGCGGGTTTTTCATAACTTTTGATGTAATCATTACAAAATTCCATTGTCTTAGACTTTAGTCACAACCATTTTTCAAATGATCATATAATAATGTGTCAACTGTTTCTTATGTTAGTAATCCATGTTAATAAATAAATAAATAAATAAATAATAGTATTAATAATCGCTGGAGTAAACATAATATTTGTATGGAAATCTAGATATGACAGTGGCAACACTATTTATTAACCAAAACCAATTTTCCTAATCATTGAAATCGTAGTAGTATAAAAAATGTCTATCCCTTACAGTGGTACTATTCGAAGATCGGGGGGTGTAGTTTCAGCTATAGGAAAACAACTGAAATCCGTAAATCTAAAAGCTGCGAAGAAAATAACAGTAAAATTTGATCCATTCGGCGATAACGTTACCCATACAAGGTAGGGAGTGCTCGTTCATCTACCTATAATGCAAGAGCTATCAAAACATTTGTGGTATATTTGCTGAGTAAAGTACTATTTTTAAATTATTGTTCAATCTAGGGTAGAGTGAGTGTTATGCGTGTAAACTACTCGCCTGGATATGTTGAGGCCTAAATGTAATAATTATCAGATTTTTTTAGGATAAAAGATACGACGAAATATGCGTATGAACTGCAATTTTGTTTATTGTTGCTATATAATTTTAATAATCCATCTTTTTATTCCCGGCAATAACTTAAAAATACCAAAATGATTCAACACATTGTTTTTTCTTCGAAAGGTATCTCTTGTTAATTGCTGCAAAACATTGTTTTACTTATATAGGAGCTGGACAATAATATATTGTAGAGTGATGAATCAACATGCTCTCTTTAGGAAGTCTTAGAAATTGCCACTAGTTGAGTAGGTATATCAAAGCATTCTATATATTATTACTGAACTCTATCAGTAATCTATGGTGTACTATTCTGACCGGGGCTATGAATATTTTGTCTGCTAATAATTTGCATTGTATTATTGTGTTTAATAATTCACATTGTTACAGGAATTTTCTGCATTATATCAGTGCTCCAAAGATTAGCTTAACCAACCCAAATTGTGCACTAAAAACCGAAGTAGTATGTGACCGCAGCGAACCAACAATTGACATTGCCTTAATCCCTGCAGTTGCTGGTAAATATATAAAATTAACTTTGTGTGTGCTTAAAAATTTCAAATACATACGAGATAATGTAAATAAGTTGCATTTAAATAAAAAAAAATATTTTGTTTCAGAAACAGCTAAAGTAAAGAAGGTTGTGTTAAAAAGTGGTAATCTAACTTGTTTGGAAATTCTTCAGCTGCTGAATAAGCATATATCGTCACTAGCACCAGTAGATCAAATTGCAACTAGTAAACACTCCAAAGTAGACAAGAAAAAATCCAAGAAGTGAGGATGACTCGCAAGGGCAACCAGCGTGTGGTAGATGAACTGTACAGCCAAGTTCCAGCATTCACTGATGTGTTTTCGGAAGACACATTTTACATATTTGTGGTCTGCTTTGTTTTGTCTACAATACTGGTTGTCTTTATTTTGTCTAGATTCATAACTATAAAGCCTGCAGAATAGATAGTAATATTATAGAAATGTAATAAACATACATTTTAAGTCATGTGTGTTTTTTTGAAAATCCATTTCATAGAAGTAATACTTATTTTAGTTAATCTTTATTACATCAGAATTATGAACCTAGATTCTTGATCTTGATCTTGACATCTTGTCATACAACAGATTCAAGGAGATTGGTACTTTCTTAAAAAAGCAGTGAAAAAATTGTATCATCTATAATACATATAGTAAAACTGTAGAAGAGTTCAATTCTGTACATTGAATAAAACTCAAGTCAAAAAAATTGATCTTGAAATTTTTGTCTCTGTTGTCTGGCTATCGCGCAAAAACTACT
>DWUN01000011.1:0-44533 GCA_018249975.1 Passova gellias
TAATAATATAAATAAAAAAAAAAATGTATATGTTTTTTAATTAATAAACAATTAATTGATTTTAAAATGTTTAAAAATTGGAAAGTATGTATTAACTAGTAAGAAGTTAAAAACTAGTAGAAGAGATTGGCGATAGGTTACAATGGCGCGCCCGAAGCCGGTTACTGCACGGGCGCAGTCCGAGCAACTTAATGGGAGCGACGGCTGGCCGCTGCCGCTTCACACTCAATTTCACCTTTGAGTGACGCGGACATTCATTGCACTGTACTTTACCTACACCATGCGCCAGTGTGACAGGTGCTTTATGTACTTCTAAGTGAGTAAACTGTATCAGCAAGTTGACTTCCAAGAACTTCGCAACAATGTTAAAAGTGTATCCAATGACACTCCCAGGTGCAATGAGGAATAATTTTTTATCGCATTAAACTAGTATCCTAGACACCGATGCTAGCCTTAAAATATACTTATGCTTTAATATAAATTAATGATAATAGCAATAGACGATCAATCAAATGCAATGAAAAAGATTAAGAAAAGAAATTAGAAACATGACAGATAAAAGAAAACTGATAAAAGACATTAGCGACATGTTAGCTAAACAGACGCAGGCTAACTATAAATTATGTTATTTTTTATCTCACAGCTGGGTCATTAATTTGTAATTCGAGAAATCCGGTTTTTATAAACAAAACATTAATATTAAAAAACAGTGGCGCCTGACATGCTAACAAAAAATCGTAAGATAGTTGATACTAAACTTGAGCGTGCTTGAGTTGTTCCGAAACACAATCTAATTTTACATTCCGCTTGGTTTTTCGAAATTCGATATCTTTGTTTTTATAATTGGACGCATCTACACGTTTTCGTATTTTTATTTGACGTAATTGTAGACTACATTGAAAAGCGACTACCAAAGGATATCAATATTCGCACACCGAAATTATATTATGTATTGTATGAAAAATTAAAATCGTGCGTCACCGGAATACAGGCGATGAACACGGTAAGTAATTTATTTTTATTGTTCTCTTTCGGTATGCTCATTAAACATGTTGATAAGATAACAATATTATTAACACATCGCGTACCGATTAAAATACAGCGGATGAAGTGTTAGAAAGAAAAAAGTAGAGACAGCAGCAGATACTTGGACGAAGTAGCTCGTAATGTTATTCAAGTTACAAAACTAGTTCCAGTTATCAGATTTATAACTCTGGCAGTTGATTCATGACTGTCCCGCTTGGCAATTATACTGAGGCCTCTCGATACCATTAATCAATGTATATTGATAGGTCCAAGCTTCGTAAGTACGGACCCAATTAGATCTGGAATCCTTGCTACAATTTCGTTATGTCTCGATTCAGTATGATTTATTACACGGCGCTGGTGCAATTAGGCCAACGGGGTAAAGGCGAGTGTTAATTTCGTTTTCATAAATTCAGTTTTAATACTCGTCGCGATGTAATTGGTTGTAATCGTCACTAATTCCGTATCGGCGTTCGTTGGAGCTTTCGTGTGGCTTATACAACACGGTTCTCTTCAGTTAATTTATCGACCACGTGTTCTTAATTAATAGTTCGTTTCGTTTATAGTCTTGTAATATTCAGCGTGTCTCTTAATAGTGCATAAATATGTTAAACTTAAAAAAGTATGCGTGGACTTTAAAGATTTCACACCTTTTATGTGTTGTAATTGTGCATCTTAAAAACGTGTAGTTGTATATTAAGTTAGCCGAACACGTTACCACAGCTAATACATGAGTATACAAATTTCTCATAATTAAGTTCGGCGGTTTCCTTTGAAGTCGCCAAGACACTTTAAATTCAAAACCGTAAATATGAGTAATAATAATTAAGTAGCATAGTAATTGGTCTCATTAACTACTATATCTAGTTTTGCTTCAATGTCGGTTCACGAATTGGTGTCAAATAGATTAGGCTACGATATGTTGTTACGATATTAAATTTAATACCAACCATCCTATTAGTATACATATTATATTAAGCTACGAAAGTTTTGGAGCGTTAAAAAGTACGATGTTCATTTCATGAAGAGTAGAGAGGAAGCACTAAAATACTGACATCAGTTTTATTATCTCCAGTATAACGATAGTACGTTCACAGTAGTCTTAAACTCTCTTATCTTACTTTTGTATCACCATATGTAAGATACCTACTCATTGTTAAGTCGCTTTAAAACAAGTATCCACATTTATCGCTATTCGAAAATTATTAGATCTGTTTTTAATCTTCAATAAAATCTGCCCGTACGTGCTTAGAACAGATTAAAGATGGTTCCTCTCAGGCAGCGGTAATAAATTACGCGATTATTTCCTTTTAAACTGGCTTTAGTCTACTCCGAGCCGTCTTTTTTCCATATGTTTTCAACCGAAATTATTGTAAAGAGAATCGAGACTCGGTATTTTGTGTTAAGCCTTATGGAATTTTTTTTCAATTCCAAATCGTAAATGGTTTTCAATTTAAGAGTTTTGTTTATACCCGTGGGATTTCAGTGAGCTTTTCGAACTCAATGTAGCACGGGTTTGGATTATTCAGATAATTTTTTTATCTTCTTTTAAAGGATGCGGTGTTTAGGACTCGGTACTTTCTGCCTCCCCGTTAGGGACTTAGCGTGATAGTAAAAACTAATAATAATAGTAATATTTTCTGTTTAATCTATGTGTACTAACAATTGGTTTATCGTTCTCATCGCAGATTCATATAACGACAAATAAGATTTTGTATACCAATGCTTATCCATTGAAACCGTCGATTCTATGAAGCAAAATAAGATAGTATTTCTGTTTTGTCCAGCGTTTTCTCCAGTACAAAATAAACAAACTCATGTAGGAAAGGTACGCCTTTACAGGGCACGGTGAACCAAGGACAACCGGTTAAAAGCTGACTTTAATCCCTTTGGTCCCTTAACTGTAGACCGTACAAGACGATATCAGTTTCGGTACTACCTCGTGTTTTATTTTCTGTTTATAAATAGAAATGCAAGCGAGTGTTAAGATGACAATTATGTAAGTATATTGAATTGTTAATTTGTTAAATTGTACTTAAGAATATTATAGCAAGATGTAGTTTCATGCGCGATTCTGAAATAAAATTGCAAAGCATTTGAATTTTAAAAAACTATGCTGTCGGTAAAAAATTTCATTGACAAATAAAATATGATGTACTTTGTAAACCACTGAATTTATTTCTTATAAAACGTAAACATTAATTGATAATTTCAGGACTTAGTTACTTACAGTTATAAATTTTGGGATTACTAAAGAAAAATATGAGGATTCCTTCAAATAAATAAGATCAAGGATCCCTACCTGGAGTGTTGTGTGGAATATCTATACGTGTGCGTGTCTCCACTGCACGGATTTTATCTGAGGCAGACGTCGTCGTATGATTAATGGTCAACAAAAGTCGCCTGGGATACCTTTTTCTTCTATATTCATAAATAACAATGGCATCTACATTTTGAACTTTCAAAACTTGTTCTTGGATGACGCTGGGCGATTGTTTCGTTCAAGAGGTTTGACAATCAGGTTTGACAAATATGAAGGAAGTAACTAGCGATGCATTTTCTAACTAGTACCAATGAATTTTCAGTTATTTTCATTGCGATTCTCATTGTTGTGTTCGAAGCAATAACAATGGTAATTCACAATTCAGTGATAATCAAAAATTCTATCAAATAACAAAATTATGTATCTTAAATATACCAATACCCAAAAAATGGTACTTACAATTAGTGTTATTAAAAGAAAAATTAGTATTTTTACTACGTCCTCAACGTTCCGTTCACGCCACGGCGAATGAGTACAATTACAATATTCATACACAAATATTAAATGTAAAATAAACACAACAGTGTGGGCTGGTGAGGTTGACACGGAACGTTTGTTTGGACAACCGGCCGGTCACTGTTTGCTTTGCTCCTCGAAACAACTCGGAAATATCTTGAACGAACTCTCCTCCGAGAACCACGTTCGGTTCTCGACTTGAGAAACGTGAAGGTTTTATTGTAAAGTCAGCGGAAAATAAAATCTAAACCGTTTTTGTGCCCTAACGTACGTAAGAAAGCATTCAGTATGCTATAAATTAAATTGAAAAATATTGGTATTTAATGTATTGTTAAATGTGAGGAAAATTTTATCATCAGCATAATCTGTATTAAACCAATAAGTTGCTGCGAAAGCTGTAGCAGAAAAAAACAAAATCCAAATGGAAAAAGTAAAAGGATTTTTTACTTATGTACATGACATACGAGTGTGTATGTAATATGTCATATTGCGTATTAAAAATAAGAATAGCTAATTATTGCATTTAATCTGCGGAACCAAGAAATCTGTAGAACAGTATATTCCTATCCTCGTTTCGTAATATAAAAAAATCGAAAGACAACTATAGTTGAATCGACTAAGATCAAAACTCATTAAGACCTATCTAAATTAATGTTATATGATTTAAAACCTCCGAATATATCGAAGTTACAAGGGAGAGTAAATTTAATACATCAATAATATCACATAGAGGTCTAAAACATATGATACGAATATAAGAAACGTAAGATAATACAAATGATGCCACATACAATATCTAAAGTATTTTATAATCTGTCGAAATATAGACCGTCCGATTTACCACAAACCACAAGGTAGTTGAACCAAATACCAGTACATCGCTACTACAAGTCTAATGGCTTTAAAAACTGGATTAAGTAGCGGAGAAATGCTAAATTGACGATAAGCATATATCTTACCAACCCACGCTTTAACAACAAGCGTTATCAGAGTACCAATACAAATCTTATTTCGATAGCATTAAAGATGAATTCAGTAAATTTATTCAAGAGAATAGCTTTCAACTCAATACTGATATTCAACATACAGTTGAAATCACAATAGCTTGAAGGCTTTTAACGTATGGTGTACCAATATTACTTGTTGATTATGTAATTAAGTTTCATAAAATGATGTTTGGATATCTGATGGAAATTAGTTTTTAATTATTGTAGTTCCGTATTATTACTAATTAAATGAAGAGCAATATAAAAAGACGACCATAAAAATTTTGGTAAAACAGATTCACAGGTCTCGACGGCATCTTCGAATAAAATATATCTTCGCATTTGAATCACGCGAGTGCTTAATTGGTTTGAAATCAAAGACAAAAAATCATTTTGCAACTGCACGCAACCACTTGTATTATAATTTGAATAATCTCTACCTGTCCTTAAATATTTAGAAATAATAGCATGTTGAAAAATGTAGCATCCTTCGGCAGATCGAATGGCAACTCTAACTATAAAGATGGTCGCATAGCAACATTATTTTTAACATATAATCAGGTATATTAATTAACATAATTACATGCATGAAACTTAAGCTTTAAAGTATTTCATATATATATCGGAACGTTGTATAGGTCACAAAAAAATTCTACTTAATGTCAAAAATGTTGCGCAACTGCATGAACGTGGTCAGAAAGAACTTTCAAAAGCCAATAAGAAACTGTGAAATCGACGAGCGCACCGTACGGCGTTTCTGGCTAATTATTCTTCAACTGCGGTCACGATTATTTCAAATACACGTTCGTCAATGCCTACGTTTATGAACAAACCAGTAAAACAATTAGCCTCATCACTGTTTCTCTTTTAAATAACATCATCAATAAGTCAAAATTTTGAAACACGAATCAGAAAGGAATGCGAAAATCGAATTTTTTCTCATTCCTCTGCAATTTTTAACAAACTATCGATACTCGTATATGCGAGTATATAAAATATGTGCGAGCAAAACGTTCGGGGCATTTACGGAACATCTTTTGATGGTTGCGTGACAATTTCTCATCGAGTAGCCTCAGGTTGAAATTGGTTGAATCGTTTCCAAGTGATTGGAATATTACGCATTCTTGCCACCAATTTCGGTTATTTGAAAGGGATGCAACGTTTATACTTTTGCATCATTACTGGATTGGTCCAAGACGATAATTTCTAAAGATATCCGTAGGCGAAACTGTTATTCTCGCGACCGAGTCCACCTGCCCGCTTTGATTTATTATGGATTCAGTATTAATTTGATATCCCTTTTTGCTGCAGCCCCTTGAGCGATCAAAACGAGCGAGCGGAGGCATTGGCCGGTCGCTATTATACGTAGCCTCGGACGAATCATAATTGCATATGAGCCTCGAGATAAAATGCAGTTCAATGCAGAAATAATTTATATATTGTGTACGACAATTTTGAAACGCAGCGATAATTTTGTTATCGATGTCAAAATTAAATATAACGTGCAGATTACTTTAGCCTACAATTGTGATTGGAGATTTGTATTAGAAAGTTATTATTGGAAGTGTTAGCACAAAGTTGCTTGCTTCCCGTGAGATTTTACAAACAGTGCTAAGTAGAAAACGATTTAGATTTAGCAATAACATTAATGTAACACTACGATCATAGATATTTATGTCCAATTGCCTCGAATGCAGTAATATTTTCATGCCTCGCTTCTCGGGTACTACAGGTTTATGGTGTAAAGCCTGTTTTTATGTTTAGATATATTTCATCTTTGGTGGGAAAGTTGATGATCTCTTACGAGTTTAGGAATTTTCGGACGTTGATTGGAGACGCAGATAGTTTATCCGGACGATGTGTAATCGTTTATGTTTCTGTAATGTAAATGAGGAAGTTTTTATCTGTGACTCCACTGGAATTATAACATATAATAATCACTTCTTTATCGTTAAATATTTACATAACTATATTTCGGTCAAGATTTATACATATTCATATGACAAATCGTTGTATCTTATGTATCTTAAAAAAATGCATAGGTAGGTATTTATTTATCTCTTAAAGTCATACCTTTAGACGGTTTTTGTTAAGTTCTGTTTTTATTTGACATTAACATTTAATCTATATTTGAATAACAATACAGTATATGAAACCAAATAAATGCATTCAAATAAGTAATGTTTGCTAAAGAGTTTCGAATTTCTTTTTCTTTTTTATATTATTAAACATTAATACTTTTAGTGTTAATTGGACGGGAAACGTCGCAGCTATTAAATTTACATAAAAAGCATATTAAGAAAATTCGCCTCATTATGCTCTCAATGTTGAACAAACTTAAAAATTACATCCCAGGAATTTCTGATGGTACGTCGATTTAATCGATTGGTAGATAAGGCTTCCTCTGGGGCTTTTTATTTACGTAAAACCTCCACGTTTAATATGCAAGCCGGAGCGATTTCGTACGTTTTCCAAATCGAATAATTATACCGTATGTGATATTTTATCAATAATTTTGCTACGGTTTTTGTTCGAATCGTGATGAAATATCAGTTTTTCGGAGAATCGTTTGCTCGAGTTCCTTGTCCTTGGTCGGTCAAAGGCGTGCTGTTTTTTCGTCGGAGTTATTAATTATAGCATGGGGTATAATAAACTGGTATTATGCAGGTCTTATGCCTGTATTATGCATCTCGATTATAAAGGCAATCATAACATAATAATAGCCGCGACAAAAAAACATTGTAACTGCACATAATAATGACGCGGCAAAGGCGAGCTCACTCGAGATTTTTTTCTCGTACATTTTGTTTACATCTTGTTTCTTGCTTAAATACTGTATGGAATTGTGATGAGTTGTTACTCAGCTTTCATATGATTTAAATGAAAAAGCTCTTACAGCAGATGCCTGAACTTGAAATGAATATAAATAAAATTAATAATTAATCGGTTATTTTAATAATTGTTAATGTCTATACACAAATTGGTATGTTCTTTGATTGCGAAAAGTGAATCATATAATTCATGTAAATTAACTTGTATAGGAAGCCAATTACTTTTCGTGAAAAGAGGAGTATAACATTTGAAAATGTGAATGTATAAGTGTAACAGACCTGAAATTAATAAATCCTATCAGTACCTGGTATATATCTCGAAAATATAGCTTTTTAAATCTTGTTTCGCGAAAATTTATTATCAAGATACTCTTATATCAAGTTTTTCACGGAAGTAACTGTTTTATTATGACACGGAATTACTCAAATGTCGTTTTGGCTCCTCAGTATGAGTATATAATTATTTAAAAGCAGGAAAATGTTATATTTATTTTAAAATGTTATTTACAAAAATAATTTTAATAAATCAAGAAACATACGATTAAAAAGTAATTAATCACCGAAAAACAATTGTATATTTTTTCTCTACGCTCAGCGAAGCGGGAAGGTAACGGTTAATTATTGGATAAATATGTGTAAAAACCTTTTAATCTAATATTACAGAAACCATGTGCACACACGTTATATAAGATAAAGATAACTGATTAATTGGATACAATATTTCACGCAAACTTCAAAACGTTACGGAGTGCTACTTAGCAGGGTTAAATAAGATGAAATCGGTAAAAAAATTATGAAGTCAAAAGTTTTTGTCGCGTTGTATTGAAGTTACAAATAGATTATAAAAAGGCATATTACCGATTCGAATTCTCCACGTGTAAGTTTTGTAAGGGCAGCAAAAATAGATGTTAGAAAATACCAACTTTTTTTTATTTTGGAAAAACATGATGTTTCATTATTGATATATTATTTTCTTTATTATATTTAACTGTTGTTAACAGCTCACAATTAACGAACAATATACACATAAAATACACCGCAAATCGAATTATGAGCAAAAGAAAATTACTATAGAACTTAGTGAAAAAAATTATATTGATTTTACAAGGGTATCACAAGGTACATGGAAATATCCTCTTCCTAGCCCAAACCGTTCATAAAAAATCCGTATATTTTATCAAACGAAGCATAGCTAAAGTATCGTCAAAATTCACATTAACCGTTTTGCCGACCGTACCGATTTTGAACTTCCATTACGTTGCTTTAGCACCAATAGAATCGGGTGAGTCATCAGATTCTAAACTAATTACGGTTCGAAAGGAAAAAACGCGTAACTTTAATGTGAGACGAATACCATCCAGGCATTATGGTTCATCAAAAATCACTAAGACGGTAATACTATGGTCCATGTTATGTATTTTTTTGTCTAACATTTCTTATGGCAGCGTTGGCTTTGTATCGCTCTGGTAACTTCCTTGGCGGATATCAGTTGTATTAAAAGTTACGCAGGCTATTGAAAATGTCTTAAATTAAATAAAGTATTTTAAACAAAGAAAAATGTCGATACAATTTTTGATTTATTTACTAAGGAGAGTCAATTTATTATATGTTTTGCTATATCACCCAATATAAATGTAACAAATACTACTGAATGTTATATTTTGTACAAATCAACATCGTCGTTCCGAAAAATATTAATAACATCATAAATATTACCCTATATTAGTAATACATAATAAGAATTTTGTTATAATAAACTCGTTTAAGTTGCTGAAATTCTATTTCGTCCATAAAATAAAAACTAAGAAGAGAAATGGGTATTCATATCGCCGTAAATCTAACTATTTTAAAACTGACACATGGACTAAATGGAAAGTTGATTTAATGTCAACTTGATTACAAATATCGTACCATAAAAATTACATTTCATATTTCTTACATTTATCTTCACTAGATTACAATTATAACCGTGCCTTTTATCGCGTGTTTTGAGTGAATTAGCTAATTCAATTAAGAAAAAAGATAAGTTATCAGAATTCTATGATAACAGGTACATAGATTATAGTATCATCAGAACAGATCGGTATTAATAAATTATTTATGCTAATTTTTCAAAACTTTCCATTTCTATTTAGTTTCTATCACGGCTCTATTGAAAAACTTATATATAGAGTTAAACAAAGTTATTCTTTTGTAGACATGTTACTATTCCTAAAACGTTGACTCTTTAACTATTCCTAAAACTCTTTTCATGGAGGCGCAAGTAAAAGCAGATGACCAAAAGTTCGAAAATGTCGATTGGAATACGATTTATGTATTCGTACTATGAGGTTTGAATATTTATTGTAATTTTAATCCGATTAAAGCCGGTGTTGTGACCAACGTGTGCTTAACATGGTGACTGGTCAACAAATTATATTATATAACTTGATATTATGGTATCATGTACGAGGTGAATATAAATTCAAAACTTTTTGTTCGGAATAATAAGAGTGCGGGTTCTAATCCGTTGCTTAAATCAAATCAAAAAATCCACATGGATTAACGGCACGCAGTAAAAAACCCAATTAATTCGTTTTTTTAATTCAAAATAATCGCTTCGTTTTTTTATTGAAACAATAAATCGATATTTTATTGATGGACAATAAATAATACTGTGGGAACGTGTTTAATATGTAGAACTTGTTTAGACATTCTTGTTTTTACTAGCGTCGTGTGATCCGCTTAACTTTCTTACCTAATGTGGAGGGTAAGGCAGTTAGGTAGATTTTATTTTAAAAGGTTCTTGACGAAAGGTAAGTAAATGGTGGCAATGACAGCGTAATAGCTAAGAATTATATTCGATCTTCCTAGGATTTTTACCTCTGATAGCACTGCTTTGATAGTAAGATATCACGTGGTATAAGTCTAAAGGTAAACATTTTGAGAAAATCTCTGCGACTAAACATTCTCCAGAAAATTGTTTCAGGTCTATGTAGGTACACTAGACACATCTTTCTCAAAAATCTATGTTTGAAACAAGAACAATAAAAGCGTTGATTTTTTAAAGCAAGGTCTAAGTTACTCTGTAACCAGTTTAAAGTAAACAGTTTTAATGTATTATTTAAGACAACACTACTTTTATAGAAAAGTGTTAGCTTCATATAGCAACTAATTTAGTGTTTATTCTATTATTCCAGTTAACTACTTGCTATTATATACTTAAAAAACTAAATATTACGCACGAAAGTTGTTTGTGCAATAAAACATTTGACGACGGAATTATGGAAATTTCTATGCTCTATGATGTAGTACAAATCCACGAAAAGAAATTGTGAGCAGGTGAGACTGGCCTTATATTGACACTAACACCAGCTGTCTGGTGGTCGTTCATTCTCGTGCCAAAATCACACTGTTAATGAATTATTTAATGTTATTAAAAAGCGTGGCGAGAGCTTTTTTCGAATTCTTAACTCGCATCTACGAGTATGGGTTGTAGAAATCTAATGACAATAATAATTTTCACCAATACTAATTTCACGTTCACTAAATGTGAAATTACATATTTAGCTACATTATGATAGGATAAAAATTTGGAATTGAAAAGCATAGAAGACAACGTTGTATTTAGTTGTATAAACAAAATATTTACAGCTATTTCAAAAGCAATTACATAAGTATTATAATGTTTATTAATTGCCTATCAACGTTAGGAAATTCTTCAAATAACTATAAGAACGTTAATTTAAAGAACAGTTAATGCAAAGTCTAAATAGATAGCCGCACTTATTAATCAAGATAGGTGGATTTCTAAGAAACGCTCGCTAGATTGAGGAGCTTTATATATATTCCATTTCCAAGTAGTGGAGCGGATGTGGCCACACTCGGCTTAACATCTGCAACTTGAGTTACACCGGCTGCCTGTTACGTGCATTTAAATTAGGCCTTAATACTCACTATGATCACTGTAGTAGAAAATTAAAATGTACAAGAAAGCGGACGCGCCATCAACAACAGCAGTAATTATAGGTTACCGATTGAAAATTACAGTTGAATCATGAGTAAATTATTATGATTGCTTTATCTTACCTGTGATCTCGCAAGTGATCCTGTCTTCTGAACGCCTTCCCGCAAATATCACAAGAGTATGGCCGCTCGTCCGTGTGTGTTCTTTCGTGGATGAGTAAGTTGTATGATTTTGTAAATTGGCGATTGCAAAATTTGCATATAAATTGCTTCTTCGGCCTCGAAGCTCTACCCGGAGCCCTTAATAGTCGTCTATCTAAATGTGGGTGCATTTGATGCGGTCCAGCTCCTGGCGGGAATAGACCAGCGCCAGGAAAGGTAAAACTATTGCCGGAGGTAGGGGATGGACCTGGTGCTCCCAGAAATGCTCCAGGAGGACCGTATATAGGTGGTTGAGGTGACCCATCTGATATCATGCCATCTATTGACGGTGTTCTATGGTGTGGTAGTAACATAGCTGCGGCAGCTTCTCTTAGCGCCACTTCTTTTCTCTTTTCTACCATCATCGCCATTAAATCAAATGAATTCCTTTTAGCAAAATTGCCTGATACTCTATCTGGAGATCCTTTAGCAGGTTCAGCTCGTTCTCTATCTAACATTCTCTCTCTTTCCATTATTTCGGACGGTATTAATGCAGGATGCATTTCATTGGGGTACATAACAGGGTGTATAGCACGAGTTGGTACTACTGGAACGAAGGCTGAGGATTCACGATGAGTAGACGTTAATAAGGAACCAGTCGTTATCTGACGATGATAAGGTAATGGGGGTGAATCAAAGTTTCCATTAGGATTTCGACCGTTTGAAGAAGTTCTTGTAGCTTGTTGAGCTCTTTCAGCGGAACTTGCAAGAAATTGCTCATGTCTTGAACGTAAAGGCGCATTTACTGGATTGTCAGCAACAGGACGGGGTGTGGATGCCCGTGATATAACCGTTCCGCCGTTTTCTGACATCGCGCTTTGAAGAACATCTGAAATCAATACATCTAATTTTCAGTTATATTTCAAGAATGGCCAACAGTGTCAAGTAATTATTTATTGAAAGATGATTTTGACAAGTTAATGCATGCACATATTTTTGTAATATTACATAGGTATAGTGTTTGTCCGTTTTATCGTCCCTTACCAAATGAATACTATTTCAAATGACTACGACATGCTCAAATCTACAGTTGATTGTTATCTTTATGGCTTTCACTTATGATCGTAAGATTGAGATACGGTTCGTCGGTTGGTTGCTTACAATCTCGGCACTTGCTTGTGTGCTGCAGGTGTTGAACATTTAGATTTATGGATCGAGAAACATGTTTAATTAAGTAGCTCTGTATTGTTTTTGTTAAACTATTACAATAAAAAAGGCACAAATTTTCACAGAATAGCTGATGGTTTGGGATTTAATATTTTGCTAACATTAGTCACATTTATATTTTCTCGTGGTTTGTTAGTTATTAACGTTATTTGTATTTAACGATTGCTACAAATTTAGAGTGATATTTTTTTAAATATCTACATTGTGTATTTCTTAAATTTAAAACCCATATCTTTATCAACTCTATTTGATGATTGTTAGCGTTGTCAAAATAATAACCTGTATGTAATAAAGGATTGTGTAGTATTAAAAATGCAAATAAATTCTACGATTGACTTTTTCAAATATCCCTTTTTAGCTTTCAAAATTAGGTTTCGTTAAATGTTCATAGTTTATTTGCTTTATTATCATTAAGAAAATCGACGCCGTCTCATGCATCATTCAACAGTTTATTCTCGATAGTATCGGTTTTTAGCTTCTGGTGATATCAGAAAATGTAAATGGCGACCGGATTTGGATTCGAAACCGATATTAATGTCTATACTTGATATGTCGCTATCGTTCAACTCAAATACCGACTGTATTTTATACAGAATTTGATTTCCCTCGCGATAAATAATTATAATACCGCAATATATTACTACGTCAATATACTAAATACCTTCCACTTTGCCTAAATCGAGTACTTTTAAAAAGGAAGCTTATACGGGACTTCCCTGAAAGTATTAGGTATGTTTATTTACTGCTATAATCTTAACTGCTTATTTTATTTCCAGACAAACATTATCAAGAATACGGTACATGTAAATGGTATGAACATTAACTTCCTCATCTTATATTTGTACAACACTAATAACATCACTGAAATGATTGCTATTCCGAGATTTACGATTGGTGTGACTGTTTCCAACTGAAACGAGTATCATGACCGGGGACAATAAAACAGACGCTTTGCTTTACTACCACGGGCGTGTGGAACGAATGTTTTTATAAGGTTTCCGGTTTCTCGCGTTTTATAAAAGCACAGAAGTTCGTAGTCTGCTAAAGAATGCTGTTTTATGATCTATCAAAACTATTATTTTGTCTATGATTTTTTTTTTATTTGTGTTGGCGAAAACAAAATTTTGTTTCCATGAACTGTTCAAATTGTAATTCATGAAGAATCTTAAAATGTTATAGAATGATTCTATTTTGATAAATAGGAATACAAAACACCTTGAAGGTAAGTTATGGAAAGGAAAAAAAGATTAATCTTAGAATCAATTTATTCAAGCGAGATCAAAAAAGAAGGCGAGCGAGCCGGGCCCACATTTCACTGCACGTTGCCCGTTCTACCGTAAAAGCCTTCTGATTTTCTATCTCTCTCACTCGCACCTATCGATCTATATTCCCCGTCTCATTCGCACTTAAGCTACGCCTGATCGAGTTTCTACCATCTTACTTGCTCCGAAGCTGTAAACTACTTTTATCTCTCTTTTGGTTCGACAATTTAAAGATATGAATATGTATGCAAGTACGAGTACTGCAGTAAGTAGTGGACTGTAGATGTAATGTTGGTCATTTCAATAACTTAAAACCAATATATGAAACATATTGTGAACACTTTGATATTTAAATCATGTCAGAGAAAGTTACAATACATTTCGAATTTATTCCAAGTATTTTTGTATAAATACTATTCATGCTTTTTTACTGCTCGCTATTTATCACATTGAGGTACTTCTCAAAATAAGATCTCTATAAAAAGACTTTTACACTCTCTACGGGAACATAATGTTACCAATGTATGTATGTCCAAAGCATAATTTATTTATGTAACGATATATGGAAATCTCGGTCCAGGCTTCAAGATTTAATTATCGTAGGGTCAACAACCTTGAACACTTAAACAGAAACTTTCAAGTATAAATTAGAAGCAATTTGACAAAATTTTATTGAAATTTATGGATCGAGATCCGAGCGTTCGACAAATAGTTGATATTCCACTCACACACCAATTCACACTGAATATTTCATTGTGATCTTGATATTATTCAAGCAGATGAGCTTCGTTAGAGCTAAATAAATTATTGGTGCTTCAAACGTTTTTACCGAACGTCTATTCATCTATTCGTTTATCATTCAAATGATATATACGATTTCGTAACTATTGCATGAATCAGAATTAATTGGATTCATTTCACCAGCAATCCGCCCCGAAGAAGCGCCATGGAGTGAACTCCAAATCTCAGCAATGCGACGTAAAAAGAGTTGTAACGAAACAATAATAGAATCCAGATACAAACACCCGTTTTCTTGTTCGGTAGCTTTACAAGTAACACAAAGCGATGCGGTACTATTAATGTCCTCTGCGATTCTTTTTCGTACAATAACTTTTAATTTATATATTGTGTTAAAATCGGGTAGATATTAATCAATTCCGAATCACGTTTCGCTTAAATCGGCTTTTCAAAAGGATACATTACACGAGGACAAGTTACGAGTAGGTTCACTAATCGAATTACATCGATCTCATGTAAAATTAATTTACAATAGCTGTTAAATTTATTGTTAAGTTTACGCGGAATTCTCTTTTTTTTGGTGCCGCATCGTTACCATTGTAGTGATAAGCTGCATCGGATATGTGAAGATTAGATTGTACTATCAGTTGATGGTTTAGATTAACTACCATTTGTCAACTAGGTAAGAAGATAAAAAAAATTAAAAATACTCTTTTTTAAAAATTCTTATTCAAAACAAAGTAAATAAGTTTTTTTTTGCCTGTTACTTTTAAATTTTAATGTGCATACGTTTTTAAATGTTTCGCTTAACGTATATTTCAGCTTTTGAGTAAAACCGCAAGAAAAAAGAGAAAAAATCCTAGAATTAAACTATTTGTGCAGTAGGTCATTAACATGTTTTGTAGGATTTATTGAGTAAACATTTCATATGTTTTACCACAATCTTATTTTTAAGTACTCATATCTAAGAATCTTCAGTAATATCATACGATTATAGGATTTTGTATAAAATCCATTCTCGTCATTAACATCACTCACACATCATCAGTAATACAATTCAATAAAGACGTTCGGAAGATGTCCGTGAGACAATATGACCTTATACAAGTTTATAAAACTAATGCGCTACTTTATTACAGTGGCTCTTTTTTACTTTGAACCACCTGTCCGATGCGACAATGTTGCGAGAGTAGCTTTACGGCCACTCAAATGGAATCGATTTCAACTATATTAGTATTCATCTACAATGATTCAATAGATACTAATTGGTTAAATAAATGTTACTGTATTTTATTTATAACTAGCTGTCCCGGCTAACTTCGTACAGTCTCACAATTAATAAATAGTTTAGTTACACCAATTTTAATCATCTGTACCGATTTTAATCATATTTGACGGGACGTACATCATATTGTGTTTGATAGGTGAGCAGTTTTTATGAAAACATTCAATTACTGTTAATACAATTTTCTTCCCAATTTTTCCTTATTTTCTCAGCATTTAACACTTGCCTGAATTTCCACGATTATTTTAAAACCATAATTAGCCGAAATGATGAAGCCGTTCTCGAGTTTTCCGCTTAGCAACACATTCGGCGGATTTGCGTTCTTGACTGAACTGAACTGAACTGACTTGAATGACATTACGAATGGAGTTCATTGACAAGTTAATAACGATTTGACAAATTAATTGATGGATAGTTTCTGGATGTCACCAGTTCGCCGACATGTTATTGCTACTTAATATTAAGACAAATATTGCCGTTTAATTATTTATTTCAACGACAGCGGTTTAAAGTAAATACGTTGAGTTGCTACTCGGCCTGGATTCTAGAACGTCGGGCATAAATGAATATTTTATGCTTATTAACATCTAGACCTAACAGACATATTTGATTCACGCAAATTATTTCACACTTTGGGTCATTGAACTGACATTTTGTAGACAAATATATAATAAACTCTGAGGTACCGGATTTAATGCTGTTAACAACTAATCTATACCACCGTAACTAACAATTACAAATCAATTTTCATAACCTTTCCGTGTTTGCTGCAGAAATTAAGCACGTGACATTGTCTCTGGTTGAAAGCCTTGTATAGTTAGTGGGAGATTTCTATTGGTTAATGTAAAAATATAACAGATCACAGCAGTAGTGGAAAAGCACTCCAGGTCGCAACATTACTCGCATATCGCGTAATGTCAGTTGAAGCAGCACGAGCTTTACTTGAATTATTACAGCCTTGGTTGAATTATTTGGTTGATTGTTACAAATTAATTACTGTTTGTTTTTAAAACTATTCAGGAAATTATGCATACTACCTCAACAAATTCAGTTAAACGTTTTTTGAAATTGACTAATAATATAAGTGTCGTACTTCCTTAGATAAGTGACAAAGTGTCCCCGGCCCTGATTTCGTTGTAGTTCGGTATAAATAAATTTCTAAATACAGAACTTAACATCCAAATACAGAAGAAACATTTACGCTTATCACACAAGTAGGATACACACTATATTATGTACTGGACAAAATCGAACCCGCTACCCCTTCCCAGCAGACAACTTCACTAACCATTGGTCCAATGACCGCGTGAAATAATTAATATTCCTACCAAATAGCTTACAGAATAAATAGAGGTACATCAAAAGAAATACTTATCTACAACAATGTTATCACATATGGGTACATAATACTCGCGTTCATATCTACAGAACAGAGGAGTATCAAGTTTAATTACGTATTGAAGTAATTGAAGATGCCTTAGCAGATATAAATAAGGGCATATTGATAACGCTAAGGCACTTTATATACGATTATTATTGTTTTTTCAGACGAGTACATTGTTTCACTGCTGTCGCTCTCATAGTGAAACGGTTTTAGGCCATAGTCTACACTGGCCAAGTGTGAATAGGTAGTCTTTGCATACCTCAGAAACATTATATATTTTTTATCATACTAACGTGTGCTGTCTCACGATGTTTTCCTTCGCCTTGATAGCGAGTGTTTAATTTTAACTTTGTAAAGTTGAGGTGTTCGGCAGTATTAGAACCCAGACCGGGGGGTCTTGGAGTGGGAGATTGAATTTCAAACTAGGCTATCACTGCAGTTATTACACTACTAAACAGTATACTGTAATATAACAAACACAAATCAGCCGAGATTAACTGGCGATATTAATAAGCCGGTAACTACATATATTATGTGTCAGAAATAAATCCCATTAAAGCTTGTAATAGTCGCTATACAAACAGAACATCAGCTATTCTTGACAACGTATATTTTGAGTGTGCCTTTTAGAATATGCAATGTTTAAAACAAATGACGTTCTTTCCAGTATTATAAAAATGTCAAACAAGTATGCAAGTTAGTGGTTACTACCATCTTCATCTACCCCCATAAGGGACGGAAGTGTTATGGAACTGAGCACAGGTAGTTTGTCAAGTACCTACTCTAGAGGATGAAGTTGGGACGTTTTGTGACTTAGTGCCTGGCAAATAGATCACATTCATTATCATCAATTCGCTCGCAGGTTTTAATTTAACTAAATTGAAGTTAAGTTCATTCTTTAAATAAGTTTATGAGATCAATAAAGCAGTGGGTTGCAAGCGTTAAACATCTCATTGCTTTGCGTTAGATTCTTATTTTAACTGAGCTAAGGCGGGTTCCTTTATCACGTTTTTCCAAAGCAATTCTGTGTTTTTCTGCTGGTCTGAATACCTTCGATAAGGTTTAACGACTGATACCTAACGATAATAACTGTGGTCGAAAGCTTATAAACCGTAAAACGTAAATAGATTTGGTTACAATTCCCCACTCGCCGGTTGCAGGTTTTATTTCTTAATTTTACCTGCAACCCCTCATGGCCTCTCGTGACTACCTCATGAAATACTTGAAACCTAGTTTCACATTATTACAATGTACTGTTTGACTAATATAAAGCTATAAAGCAATTAGACTAAAGAATTAACACCTAAGCTTTTATCTCATAACAATTTTCCACGACTATAATACGGCTACTGATAATTATAATTGCTGCAAAATCCAGTGGCAGAAATGTTGTGTAAACGCAGTTATAAATCTCGAACAATAGAGTTAACCGCAGAACCGTTACCAGGCGCATTGTTTACCGTGGACAGTGTCTCACTATTGGGAAAAAAAAAGCCATTTAACATGCATTTCGATCTACTCATGTATCATGCACATGACGATAAAACAGGTAGCGATGTGCCGCGAAGCGCACCCCGCCTGCCCAATTTAATCGACATCCGGCGTATGGTGTTACGTATTCTATAAAAAAAATCATACGTACAAGGCGACGGGTTTCCCGATAAATCGGCAGACGACTTCAACCCTCCAGTAGTCAGGTAGTCGACCCGCAAAGTTTACCAACCGACGGTCCACAGTCCACAATGGTCGTTCATTGCAATTTTTTGTCCCATTTCACAGTCCAACCCCGTTGTGGACAGGTGAATAGGAGATTAGTGGAAGCGCACACAACAATAGACGCACTGTACAGGCCATAAACAGTTAATAGACACTGGCGAGCGTAAAGTTACTGCCGTCACGATTATCTACACATACAATGTTCACTTCGCGATGTTTATCACTTAAATGCACTGTCCGTATGTGTAGTTTTTGCACTGTAATCCACTGACAATGTTTGATATGCACGTAGATGTGTTATCTGTTGTTTTTTAGTGAGCTTGCCGCGAAGGCTGCGTATGCGCAGACGCGCGATTGGTGGGAGTAGAGCGCGCGTACTACTGTGGCGACGTCAGTCAGGCAGTAGCGCTCCCGCATCTGCCCCCCCTCCGCCGCCGCCCGCGAAGCCTTCCATACCGTTTTTACTTTGGAAGCAATAAAAAAGGGAAGGATATCGACGAATTGTTTATTTTTCGTGTTAGTAGCTTATGAGTCGTGTAAATTAACGCCGCCCTCGAACGTTAGGTACGATGCCTGTGAATTCCGTCCGTTACTGTAAATTGATAAGGATTTTTATTTTATTTTTTTAATCGGAACGCGATATAGTCATTTCAGAAATGTATTTAATGATGTTAAGTAGGTAAATGTGATTATTATTAGAAAAATAAATCTTTAAGGCAAATGATATGTGTTATGTGCTTATGATATAACAAGTAACCGCAAATGCCTGCCGCATACGTCGTACCTACGTCCTTAGATATTTATAGTTAATAAAATGCATTACTAGAGTTATCTACTGTAATGTAGCGCTTCCTCGATCTACCCACAACATCTTGCTCTACGTGTTATACGAATGGGTAATTATTATTATTGACTAAAATACGTACTTATATAAAAATGATATACTCGTATATGCTATCATATCTTATAATTCCCGCGGGTACCGTGCCGCTTTCAGTCTATAATTGATGGAAAATTAATCCAAAAATTTGTTTTTAAACTTCAAAAAGCGCTAGGGAAAGAAACAGCTTTGGTAGCAAGCATATGTCTGATATAACTACTTATAAAGCAGTATTAGGCAATGGTATTTTAGTGAGTTAGATTTTAGAGGACTGAATTTCTGGGGTTTAAATTCGAGTTCACAACCGTCTTGAAAAAACCTATACTGCTTCCAGTTCTCTGTAAAGTTCTATAAGGTCTATGAAGACTAGTAACCTTCACATTTTGCGAAGAGCTGCATCTAACAGTGGAACACAGAGGAGGTTAAAAGAAATAAAAATGTAAATGCAATACTTTAATACAACGAAATCTATTCATACAGTCACATATATTTCAAAAACCATTGATTACAACGTTTTTGTTCACTAAACATCTCATTTCACAAAGAAATTAAAATAAAAAGCATATAATTACACGCATACTCATATATTATTTAAGTTTGATATATTTCAATACATATTTAATTACTGTATTAATTAAAATTCAATTTGGTAACAATTATAAATATTTGACACATCACCTTTGGCATAGTATTTGGATTGTTTATAACAGGAATAATTTGATGAGTTTTAAAGACTCTACATTAAGTTGGTTCCGCTTCTTGGGCTATGACGTGAACACATAGAGACAACTTTCATAAGTATCTTTTATTTAATCTACTAACAACAAAACAATGGATAATTTTATGACATTTACGTACAATTTGTGATAGATAATCCAAAAAGAAAAATATCATGTTAAAAATTTATTATTAATTACATTTTAAACATCCACCTGTATACAACTCTACTCTAAAAGCATTAACAAAGTATATACCTATATATACTTCAATATTAAAGTCTTTTGTTTATTCATTACATATATTTGAGCTTTACATGATTATCTATATACATATCGTTACGGCTTTAACATCTCTATTATTAATTACCATTTTAATGTACTCGTTTACCTAAGTCACATGTTAATGGACCACAAACTACCGGAATATTCTCATCTAACAGTAAATTATGGGCTATGGTGTCTAACTTTAGTTAGATTCAAATACATTTACTATATATCTAAGTTGAATCTTATTTTTTAGCCGCTACATTACCACATTATAGCACTAAGGATAATAAAATGGGTACCAAAAGATTAAACAGTCAACCGCAAATAGAAGTACCTTAGATATGCCAATTATCATTTGAAATCTATAATAATAGTATTTTTATGTACGTTCGTATGGTTTCAAATAAAAATCAATCGCAGGGATTTCGATGAAATTTTTAAAAATGTTGATCAAGAATCCAGATATTCTACATACTACATAATATGTTATATTGATCTGTTTAAATAAAATCTCTTATAGCTGATCTATTTACGGGCCGTTCGGCAATGGTTAGTAAGTCAACGTTAATGTCTAAATAATTATATTTAAGATATACATACTCATGGACTTAAACTTACTTAGGTATATGTACGATTACGTGTCCTTACAGAAAGTGACTACCTATTTATGAAACAGTTGGAGGAAATGTTATTTTAAATTGTACGATAACATATATTTTCACATCGAGACATCACTTTTTTCACAACATTTAATTACATATTATAAAAATCACAAGACATTTCATGTGATTGTTAAATAGAGAATATTCAATATTCAATACGGTCTTTCGAATTATCATCTAATAATGCCTAATATTCTAATAAACAGGTATCAGCACATCGATATTATTAATAATTCTTATCTGAATTCATTACCTATTTCTTTCACATATAACGAGTATTAGTAACTATAGGATTATTTTAATTCATAATTATATTATTTGTAACTGTTATTTTTTGATTATCTTACAAATAATATCTTCATTTTTTCATCATTGTCCGCAAAATTACTTTTTTTTCGCTACTTATATAAATTACTTTGTTACAGAATAACAAGTGTTGTTTGAATATTCGTATTAGTGTTCCAGAATTTCGTTTGGGCATCTAAACATGCGTCTCTGGTCAAAACTACAAAATATATACAATACATACATATGTAGGTATATTTTGAATATCTCTTGTGTTGTTTGTAGTTCACATGTTAAACAATCATTTAATATCATTCTTTTCATATACATTATTTCAACGCTTAAAACTTTAATAGTTTCGCGTTTTATAAAATATTTTGATACTTCATTTTCGTTCAGTTTAACTTCTTGAATTTCATCCGCTTAGTCTCTGTTCAGTCAGAATTTTACAAAACCCTATGAGTATCATATTTTTGACCCCAAATCCTTTTTACATTACAACAAGTTATTTTATATATATATATATATATATATATATAGATTAACTATTATTAAATTATTCGTTTTAAATTTAAACAATAATTTCTATATGCCGTTGCCGACAGACATTATAATTTACAGACAGACATAAAAATTTAACAAATATGAACAGAATACTATAGCAATCATATATTATTCACTTCAAAACATCGTATTGTACATGTGGGAAAATAAATAGATTTTAAAAACTAAACCGAGACGATGGTGAAATTGAATATGATATTAGAATTGTATTTCAAAATTTATTTATAAAAAAATATTACAGAATTTTTTTGATAATTATTGCAGTAATGTAAAATGTATAGAGGTATAGAAATAATCAAACGAAAATATTATTTTATCACTGAATGTAATAGAAACTACACTAAAAATGTCATGAAGATTAATTTCTAAAACAAGTTGAAAATTTAAGCAAACAGCTTAAATTATAAAATGTTTTGATATAAGATGTCTAGATATAAATATATTGATAATATTATATATTTATATGTATACAATGTACATACATATTAACCTCTTAAACCTCTGATTTGAATAATTATATATTTTCTTAAAATGTCAGTAAAACAATTTAGAAGGCAATTTTGAATTATTAAATATGCATGCAATTTATTTTTGTCTTTTTAAGAACATTATATTTTTAAAGAATAGAATAGGACGGGAAATAATGTCACAATACTATTTATGATTTAATACTCTTGCAGCTACAATATAAATATTAATGGTCTCGATTTATAAATATAGAATATTAGAATAATAATATTAACAAAAGAAAGAAAATTTACACTAACATCCGTCTTAAATATAATAATTTTTGATTCGATAAAAATATTTTAATGTAAATATATTACGTTTGGTGGTCGTCCTTCTTGCTTAATAACTAAAATAAGGAAAGCAAATAAAAATAAAAATATAAAAACTCATTGCGATTTCTATATTTCTGCGTAAATAATATTACAAATAAAATCGAATGAATCTCGAGATGTCTAGTTCAGGTATCAACCGGCCTTCATCCACCGATCAATGGAATATTCCAGAGCTGCCATCCATCTGTGAACAAAAGTGATATAATGAAATAAAAAAAAAAGTAACCAGCAACTTCTTTTATTTTCTTATTTATATTATTACAGATATATTCTTTTTTGTATTAAGCAATTTAGGCAGACTAATGAGTAAGTAACCTATTATTTTAAAATTTAAGCTTTCGAAGATCCTAGAAACAGAAACAGCTGTATTTGTAACAACTTGTGTTTCAGTGTTAAGGGTGTGAATGTTAGTCCATGTAATACTAGAGGTTACCATCTCAGTCTTCACGAATAGCAACGCATCTGTGACCAAACTCTAATAGCATGGATTCTAACTAATACTAACAGACTAAGGATTCTTAGTCTTTTTCCCGGTGAATACTAACCAACTAATATTCTAATTAACACCGAATACTAACTGAACTAATTAGCACTAACATTCCCAATCCTACAATTCAATTACTCGTTTAAGGTCGTTGCAAACGTCAAATCCGTTGCCAGCTCCTTTGCTACTTTGAGAATGTTATGTTTCGCGAGTTGACAGAGAAGCTATTTTCTCGATCATACGTAAAGGGAACAGGTTCACCGTTCATTTTACGTATACGTTATATTACCTTTTCCGATCCATTTCAGATTCGGTGTGGAAGTAGAAGTGTCTTTGTTTCGGCTCAGTGGGCATCACTTCGAATGCATATTTTTTGCCGCCCGTTGCGCACGTCTGGATCCTGTACCCGTGGAGACACGCCATGCCTGATCGTATATACGATACATTTAAAATTCACTCATAATTATTTATATTGTTTATTTGATAATTCTTAAGGCCGCGTCTGATCTAAAATATCTCGCAAGTAAAGAATATGAAAATGTTCTAATATTTTTAAGACGTAGCGAGATAAATAAAATGGTGTGGCAGGCTTACGTGACGGAATGTGGACATCGAAATGTCAAGACAATGAAAGAAATATATCACCGACGTGTATACTAGCTATGATAACACATTATAGTTAAAAATGGTGTTACAGTAAAACTTATTGTAAAATACCTACTCTTAAGTAGATCCCCATCTTATATTTCGGGAATAGCGTTACTAATTACAAGTAAAGTATTGTAATTTTTTAGTCACATATTTTATTACTTACATTTTCTCTAGAAATATGATGAAACGCTTCGGAAAAGACAGATTATGAACCCTTTTATTTACTCAGTGTTACTTAATGTACTTTCTTACATTGTATTTTAAATTTACACTGTGTAATTCAAAATTCTTTTGCTTTCCGTAAATACCAACCGAACATTTTACACAATGTATAAGTTACATATTCCTTTTATTTTTGGTTATGCAATTTGTTTGACAATACCTACATAAGCGAAACAATGATAACTAAGACTGACTTGTAACTAATATAACTTACCAAAAGCATTTTTACTGTTGCCATCATTATAAAAATATAGACAAGCGTCCTTCAAAACGCAATATCGCTTGGCCCAGGACTTCCATTTGGACCCGAGCTTCATCAAATATCCGAAACAGTCCGGTCTTGGTATCGATGAAGGCGGTAACTTCATGTTTCTCATTGTCACTTCTAGCCAACCATCGCGCTAAAATAAATTAAAAAATGATAAGTGTGTGTAGTTTTAAATTTGTTTATAGTTTAATTAAGTACATGGGGTTTAAAAAAATTTAATCCGTCTTTCGGACTCTGATACGTTTTATATTATGGCGCCATCTATAAGCCATTTGAATAATGTCAATTGGCAGATTCTTGGCAAAGCGCCATCTATGAACATTCATGGAAATCATAACATGTGACAGATCATATTCAATACTTATTGCGTGAATTGAATAATTGTAAAAATAATTCACGGATTCTAGAAGAAATAAAATATCAACATTAATAAATAAATGAGAGAGGAAAAATCAAAACAATCATGAACCTGGTTGCTAGCGTCAATAGCGTGTCCGATCACAGCGCACCATCTAGCGGCGGCTTCGGGAGTATCGGCCGCTAGTTGCAGCCGCGTGCCGCCGCCGCGCTGCAGTCGAAATCCGTGCGGTCTGCCGCAATCTTCTTCAGTCAGCTGATAATTTACCAGCATGAGCGCTCCGACTGGGTGGATACTCTGAGATGAACAATGAAGACAAAAGAATAAGCCGTGCAGACTTAAACAGACTATGAAATGACTCCTTGGCTTCACTCAACTTAAAAATATTCGACTTCGAAAAATGTACCTTTAATTTTAAGTTGGAAAATCAAATAAAAGAAATGGATATAAGCAGAACCTAAGTACAAAAATTTTCTACGGTATACAAAACTATTAAATAAAATAAATAAATAAACAAAATGACAACGTAAGTGATAATTACGTAAGTGACTGAATTATCGAATAAATTAAATTAAAAATAATTGCGTAAAGGGTGTCCATTACGTGTAGTTATAAGTAATATCAGAAAAAAATTACCGAATCTGTTTTATAATAGTACAGACAGTTGTCCTTCTTCAGCACGAACCATCGCCTCGTCCATCGCGGGGGATGGTGAGGTCGCAAGGGCGCCGCTCGCCAGAGGTACCCAGAATATAACGCCGCAGGCCCGCTTTCGTGCGCCAGCGACGCTACTGCTTCGCACGTTCTGGCCACCTAAGCGGCAATAATTAGGCGTATTCATTTATAGCAAATCATCACGCCAGGTCTCTAACGTCACGCGTAACGTAAGGCGTCGTTTACATTCATCACTCTCTTCATGCATACACGCCGGTTTCGGAGACTCTTGACTCCCCCGTCAGTCAGTTTCTGACTTGTTTGGTCGAGATAGGACGGTCTAGGTCTCCCTCCTCGCCTACAGCCATCAACACTAGCATTCATTAATGTTTAAAAAAAATAATTGATACAAATATTTGAAGCATTTTTATCTACAACTTAATTTTTTAAATAAATTAGCAACTAGTTACTCCGATTTCACGATTTCCGATTTTCTGATGATCCCTTAAAACACACCAATAATTTGACCCTATTTACCACATTCTTAACTGAGCGCTAGATCAATCATCAAAGAATCGTTATATAAAATCAAATGATACTTACATCTAATTCCAGTATTTCGGATCCAGAATGAGCTATCTTAACCACCTCTGAATGGGTCTTGTCTAAAACGTTGATTCCTATGATATAAAAATATCTGACTATAATTAAGGTAAAGTGAGTGATAAATACACCAGCATATAGCGCATTTTGAAACGTACAAGCTTAAATTAGTTGGATGATTTAATAAAACTTACAAGGTATTACACACATAAATACGGGGTTACAGTATTCCGGTAACTTTGTGTTGGTACACATTTTCATATGAAACTAAGTTCATTATGTTCATATGAAACTAAGTTCATCATGTTCATACTATCTTCATATCGTTTTTTTAAATATCTCAATATTCAATGCTTATATAAGAATCTTACCGTTAACAGCTATTACGATGTCTCCAACTTCTAAGCCGGAAGTCTCGGCAGGTGTGTCAGGCTCGATGGCGGATACCACGACAGGTTTGCTCCCGTGAATTCTGAAGCCGAACTCCTCGTTGCCGCGTCTAACGACGACAGTTTTGTCGCTTTCTGTTCCAAAAACAAGTATATGAAGTCAATCACTCGAGTACAGTAACTATAGGTATGTGAATTCACAGGTATAGGGAATGATATAGGGACAGAGAAAGCGACATTGTTTTATACTATGTAGTGATATAAGCTTTTAAGTATAGATTGTCAAGTGTCTATTTATAGTATATCTAAATTTTATAGGTACTTATAAGAAATCTCCGATTTAAATCCACCTCAATTACGGGTGAATATAATTATGTTCCTTATTTAGATAAGAAAATTTACGTTTCTATGTTATTCGTAATATTATGGTAAGTACACAGATAACTGATCCCTATAATCCCATTTGTATATAATCCGGTGCAAACCTATAAGCAAAAAAACAACACTCGAGTAAAAATAATGAATGGAATTAAAAATAATAGTATACAAAAGTAATCTGGACTAGTAGCGAGATGAATCAAACCACAGTAGCTACATTTAAAAATAATACACGATTTGCGGTCTATACCAAGGCTTAATGACCAACTTCTAACCACCGAGAGTTAATAATAATTGAGTTTTTCTAACATATTAATAACGTACGTAATTAATGCTACAGATCGGATGATAGAGTCAATAAGTTTTTTTTTACGCGGGGAAAACGTTTATGTATACAACTCCAGTCTGTGAACTGCAGTCCGTGAACGACTGCTACTAGGGCGGATACTAACAAAATACTAACAAGAACAAACTGAACTTGTAATAACTGTAATAACTGAACTTCCATCCCTGCAGTCCTATTACTATTGAAAACTCACCAGCTAATTCTTAGCACTTGTTAATAAATGAATTCACACTAACAGTCGCATTCCTATAGCTCTACTTTTAGGTTGTTTGCGGTTGACTACGTCCCGCTCGTTTGGTACTTTCTTTACTTACTCAAAAAAAGCTTATGTATGAAAATAATCCAATAGATAAACCCGTTATTCATAAAGTAGATACCCAAGTGTCATATCGATTTGTTAACGGAAAACAAAGTTAAAGATATTAACTACAAAAAACGTGTAACTCAATGAATCACTTTACTGAAGTATTTCTGTGTTCCGAGCGCTCTAATTTGTCTAGCAACAGTATTTTATTAGTAATCGCGATCTACATTAAAAATAACTATTCTAACTTAAGCCGATGACTTTGTATAAAAATATATTACCTATATATTTGGCCTTGAAATTGTTGTGCGTTCCTCAAAACATTTATTGAATGTATAAATAAAAAATATGCATTCATTTGTAACACTATTTTTAATACTTAAATTTCGTAGACAATTACAGAAACACCATTATAATATTTATGTAAGTAGTACAAGTAAATACAAAATAAAAGTTCATACAACTTCCAAACTGATAATAACATATATTCAATTTTCATAATAATTTGAACACTGACGTCAAAGGATTACCTTAATATTTGTGCATTTATCTTAATGGTACACCTATTGATATATCGAAGTCATAAATTCGAAGAATGCGTCTGGCCATGACACACATCGGATACTTGAAAAGCCCGGAACGGCTACAATGGTCTTCCATATGATTTTTGCCAAACGTTTTGGCCCACGTCCAAAATTCCTAACTTTAAACTTTCATTCATTATCTCGTTATGTTGTCATGTAATGTACTACATGTGTGTAATAAGATCTAAATGAATGGTAACGTAATACATTTCGACAAGTTTTTATTTGGTAATTAGTATTAACGTTGTTCATATTTTTCCTTGTATAAAAATGGGATAAAACTGATTCAAAATACATAATAAAAGTCTTATTTAATCCGCTTAGTTCGAAATGAACGCAAAAACATTGTAACACTGTAGTTAAATATCATAAAATTCCGACTTTGTTTTTAGCTAGAATATAAAGATCATAGGATTTACTTGCATTTTTTGCCAACATTTAAAACATAAGTGCTACTAATAGATTTCCTATAAAGGATAATATTACAAATGTTAAAATAAAAACATTAACATAATACGGACATATCAATATCGTAAACATGAAACTACAAGAAAATAAAAAAAAAATAAAAAAAATTACCGCAAGGCTCCAAAGCTACTAGCTTATTAACTTGGCATTGCCGACACCACAAAACCAGCATCAATTTGAAAATCTCCTCCAATTTCTGTCTAAGACATCCGTTCGGCTTATTCAATACACCTCTAACTAAAACGTGGAAACAAAAAATACAATTGCAAATGTTGTATCGTGAAAATAACTGTAAAATAAATGTCGATCAAATAAATGGATATGTTGAAATATTTATAAAATAATTAAGGTTACGGATCGCATGGCAAAGAGAAATACTCACAAGTATGACCCATTTTTATAAGGAATTTTAGCCGCAGAGATCTTGAACTTCCTTACCATCGAATTGTTTTTCACCAAAATATCTTAACGCACAATTTAAATATTAAGTTATTATAAAACAACGAGTGGCCTGAACGTACTGTCGACTTCGGATCGATAATTAATACAACTAAGTCGACCGTTGAACGAAATACCGCTGGCCGTCTAGTCACGAACGCACGTCTGTAACAACTGACAAATAACGTTGGCTATCTAAGCAAAATTAAAATTAGTCCGCTACAAATCGGTCAGTCTGAGAAATGTGTCAAATTTATCGAACTGACCTTTATAGACTTGTTTTCTATATAATTTTCGCGTTTATTTCTATTCCTGACATTGACAATGAATATCACGCCATCATATCCTTTGTTGAAAAAAAAATTATGCATAAAAATCGGAATTGGATCACTTCCACGACAATGTCATTAGTAAAGGGCTATGACGTCACGATAAGCACTTATTCCTGTGCCAATAATTAGAGATAACCGAAAGAATTCAGGGGCCGTTCTGAAAATAATAGGTGATGCTATTTAAATAGAGAGAGAGTAGCAGAAATAGTCTCGTACGTCACTGTTTCGAAGTGGATCGGTTATCGCACGTGTGTAAATGATTATGACGCAACGGCTAAATGAAATCAATATTTTTGTGCATTAAAGCACGCCTAATAGCTTCTTATCATAAAGGGTATTTTGAAATGTTACAATAAGATCGACATGAACAACATAAACATTGACATTCATAGAGTAAAATTTTGTTACAGAATACATCTGACCTTTGAAAAAAATCTCATCGCGTTCAAATATAAAAATAATATATATTAAGTACTAGTAGCAAAATTAATAGCTAATCTTAATGATTTATTAAAGATTGTTATCATTAAGCGAGATAGCAATACATTAAATTTTATTAAAATAAAAACTGTGGCAACGCAAATTTCTAATGACTAAAATTTGATGAGGTGCGGGATGAAACAATCGTGAGTCTTCACAGTGTCTTTACAGTGTATTAGAGAAATGTACCAAAATAGGTAAAGTAGAGAAACATTGTCTTTTGTTTTAGATTTTAGGGATCTCAATGATTTCCAGTAGCGTTCAGTTCACCTGAGACTTGCAACTGTTTTACATAATGTTGTGGATCGGATAATCATTCATGGATCTCATTTCATACGTACAAGCGTTCATATTATGACGATGCGGTTAGGATTTTGTTTACGAGGTAGTTTGATGCGTTGTTATTATGTATGTGTCGTTTAGAAACTGGAAATCTGATCAGTTAACAAGCAGTCGGTACCTGATCAAGCAGTAGTTATTGTTTGTAGCGTTTTCAGTTTGATGCTGATCTTATGCTGACCAATTTTACCGATGATATACACATGTTTTTGTAAATTTGTTCGCTTACTAAGAAATTATATTTTATATGTATCCAAGTGTTTTATCAATTACCAGAACTTTTCAGTAATTCGCACCTACATATTTTCGTGTTAATTATTGTCCACTCTTCATCAAATCCAATACTCGCTAACATTGTTATTTCACAATGTATGTACATGTACCTACAACCTAAATGTTTGAAAAAGATCTTCCCTATATATTGGTATGAACAGGCATTTGCTTCGCCTTTGCTCACCCGTTACCTGCTCGACAGTGGACCACAAACTGAATCACCTTGTAACAAATACGCTCGCGGTAAATCATTTGTATATCTATCTTCATAGACAACACTTACCAAAACTGTTATCTGCTTGTCGTCTGTTCAGCTCGATGCAAGCTCGTCGATGGACCAGCCGGTGCGTCAAAGCAACGTATCGCTTATTGAACTCAGACTCTGATTCCGTTGGGTCTTCACGTGCCATCTCCGATATGTCTATTATATCTGAACGAAATAATTCACTGAGTATACACGAAGAGTCAGGAAGGCAAAGTCAAGCAATTTTTTCATTTGAAATTATATTTATAACACTATCGTCCCGTAAACAGCGTCAAAATCTATGCATACATTACCAATGCTTGTATGAGTCCGTAATACAGCAATGTATTGGAAAATGCGTACGTCACAACTTGCAACAGATATACCTGGTGGAATTCTTGTCCAATGATCGTCTGTTTCTGAGAGCATGATCCAGTTGCCGCACCACCACGGCGCCGCGTACACGCCCCTCTCCTCTCGGCTGCCATCAGCCCCGTCTGAACTTCCCGAATACTCTTCATGTTCTATACGTTAATTGGACATAAAATGTAATCATATTTTAAGTTATGTGCATAATAATTTAATTACGAGAATTTATTGAAGAATATTAAGCGCCTGATACACTGATATAGCAATTCCTTTATGTTTAAAATTGCTTTACCATGTACTATTTAGAAATAATATTTGACATCGCCATACAAGTAAGAATTTATTAATTTACTCAATATACATACTTATATAACGCCTGCAGAATACTTTAAATTAATCTTAACAGTCTCATCAAGTTCCTACGTTTTAAAAGAGGTCAATGTGTACTAATGGTACAAGTTAAAAACAGAAACCTTAGTTATTAAAAATATACTTACCATCTGGATCGACACTGGCATTGGGTCCCGCTAGTTTGTCAAGGCTGTTCCCAGCAGAACGGGCTATACGGGTGTCTGGGGGTTTCTCCGTGGCGGCATATTCTTCTTTACCCCTTTCTTCAGACTATATATAGTGACAATTAGATGCTTACATCTAGTCATAATTCAGTTTAATTGAGACAGCAAACTCGATGAACCAACGATCATTGCCTGCTGAAAATACTGGCAGGGTATGATCGCAAAAATCTGTTATTCCGATAGGTACCGATAAAAACAATATCTAGAGAAATAACATAATCCTTACCTAATATGAAATTGATTGTGGCTAAATTATATGTTAGACAGAATCTCTCAATGGAAGAAAACAGTAAAAACATTTACTATCATAAGTATAACGCGGGAAACGCTTAAAATAAAACGCATTACGTAGAATATTTTGCTGGTAAAAGAACTAATATTAATTTGTAAATTAAAATTATTAAGTACATAAGTACTAAACTCGATGCTTAATCCTTCTTGTAAAATCTTCATTGCGAGAAAATAGAGAAAAAATCCTAACAGTCATGAATAAATTGACGTTGACAGTTACTTGGCTTACAATTAGGTAGTAGATCTGTCTACAATTAAAGTTCTTGCGATGTTTATCTTGATTAAGCTGATTTTATCTGTGCATGTAATAAATACTTCAAATATTGTTGAAGACGAAAGCAATAACAGCACTATATTAGACGACGTGGAAGAAGCTCAAGAGTCTTGTAGTGCAATAATTCCGAGTGATGAGTGGACGAATAATGCTATTAAAGACGTCGCTTATTATTTGCGTGATCATAAATTTAACGAATGGGATCGCCGGTACTATAAAAAAATACCAACCGAAGATCTTATCGGTTTTTTTAGTACATTTCCTACACCTCCATTGAGATCTCTACATTGGGAGGTGAAAGCAAATTGTTATAATAATTTTCAGGATTGTATCAATTATCTACACATTATAGTAAAAATGGTTCCTTACTTAAGAGGTGAAGACACTGAAGTAGGCAATGAATATGTTAATCTACAGAATGGAACAAACATAAAACAAATCGATTACAAATGTGAAGAAATATATAATTATGCCCAGAAGATTGGATTACCCTTTGATGAACCACTTGAAATGTTTCAATGGCGCACAACTGCATCATATTACATGTGTTGGTATACTATGATAGGGACACCTGCGTTAGCCATGATCGGGGAGTCTTGTGATAATTTTGCAAACTGTTTGGATAAAGATTTCGGTGGCCATAACAACGATCTAAGAGCTGATGATATATTTCCATTCCAGTGTGCAATGTACAGTTTTTGCCCCGATCCGTGTTGTCCAATTAAATATATTAAATCACTGGCAAACTGTCATAATGATAAAAGAAACCCTTGTTTTAGAGAAAACGTAGGGGAAGATTTATCCAAAAGACAGTGTAAATTCCACCGCAAGAATAATCAAAATTTTAATGATATCGTTAAAAACCGATGGAACGTGTCTTGTAGTAACTGTGGGGATGGTTTTGAATGGAAGTCCGAATTTGGTATGTGCGTAGATTTAAATGAATGTCTCCTAGGAATAAACAAATGTGATATGGTTTCCCAAAATTGTGTTAATTTACCTGGAACTTTTGACTGTTTATGCAAATGGGGATTTGAATTAGACGAGAATAAAAAAATATGTAGAAAAACAAACTCTACTTTTTGGGATTAAGAAGTCATGAGCAATATAAAATGTCATATAACCTTTGCTCGAACATCTTGTCTGTGACGATAGTGGTGTCTTGATTTGTCTTCGGATCGATATCTTTTTTCGAGTTTCTTATATAATCTTGCTCCACTAGCGTGCTTTTTTGAACTCATACAAGATGGAGAATCTGCGAAGCCGGCTGGAGCAGGCACTATATCCGGTGTTGCATCAGCATATGATTCCTGCATATATTTGTTTTTATGAATACGAGTATAATTAATTCAAGAAATGATTAGGTATGCCATGTAATTATTGTAAAATATTGAAAAAGTTCGTGCAGTTCACACACAGTCAAAGTGAAATTGTCATATAACGAAACTTTGTATGAATGATACGAATGTGGAATATAAGGAGTAGGTCAACTATATAGGGTCTATCTCTATTTATTATAATATTGTAATCAAATTTAAAAATATTTTTCGTCTTATTTTATTACGAGCATTAGAAATATTTTTGTTTTGGACATTTAATTACGCTTTTCAGCGTGCAAGGAATTCTTCAGTGTCAAAATGTCGTAGCGTCATGAAAAACGAAACTTTTTAGTGTTGTTTCAAATGAAGGTGCTAAAGGTGTTTTCATTTCAAAAAACTATATGAGTTACTATTAAGTATCATTAATCTCACATCAGTGTGCGATGTCCTGGAAGCTCTGCTATCGTGGTCGTGGGTGGCAGTGACAATATGGACCTCCTTCCCGCAATGTAAGCAATGGGCTTTGGCTTCTCCATCTGCACCGGCCAGGCTAGGCTCCGTTTGTTCTGAATAGAATACAGAATCTGAACCTGGAGAAACCGATCGCAGTGATTCTGCAGAGGCCGCCTTTGCAAATTTTCCCTCTGTTGATTGGATTTGAAAATCTCGTCAATGACGCTTTGCCGATTTTTGTCATAATTATCAGCTAAAGATGACCAGCCAATTGTTGTTCTTTAAATTTTGAAAAAAGCTATATTTGATAAAAGTCTTCCCTACGCGTTTTAAACACACGTGATTAACATGGCGGCTTGCTTTATAAAATTACCTTTGTCTTGTTTCCGATGAAGCCTAGGTGATAAGGTCGGACTCTTGATATACCGCAAAGGAGTTAATTTTGAACCTGCGCTGACAAGTGTTCTTGTAGTTTCGATATCTTCCGCTTCAAGAGAACTCATACAAGGTACTGTCGGTATGGACTGTTTTCTGCGAGGTAAACTACCAGGCAAAGAAATGCTTTCATTCGATCCACTCTTTCTTCTTGGTCTTACACTAAAGGTTATTGAAAAATAAAATATTTAGTCAAATATCGCTACCTATTATTTTATTTTTAAAATATTGTTTTATATTACCTATACCCAGAGTGATTACTCGATGTTGGTGATTTCGCTGTACTATTAGCACCTGATTTTCGCCTTGGGCTGTCTCTCAGACGCCTATGTTTTCTCGGAGAAATGTTACCGTTACCAATACCTGAAAAGTTAAGGAAAGCGTTCAATAATTCTGTGATTTAACGATATTGGATAAGTTGAAAATTTTTATAATTTTCGTCTTAACAAACCATCTTTTCTATACTGTTCACTAGAGTCGTCAGAAGTAGGAATATTTAAATGTAATTTCATGTTCGATGCCGTACCGTCTCTTCTGTCATAGTGCTGAGATCTATGACCTAAATCTGCCATTTTACTTTGTGTTGGACTTTTGGCTTTTAGTTTTGTTCGTTTTACGTATCTTTCTCTCTCAATGGGTCGTTTAGAATCTGATTCTTTTTCTTTTGGTATTTTGTCTTTGATACACTTCTCAATATCTACGGGTTCACGAGGTGACGATTGTACGCTTCGAGGCTTCTCCATAAAATGCGTTTTCTTCTTTCTAGGTTCTGAAGCTTTTTCGTCTAATGGAGATTTTGTACTCGGAGATTTAAATATAGTTCTTTCAGAACGAGAACTGCTATCCGGTTCTTTATCTTTTTTCCCCCAATCGTCTTGAGATGTAGAAATTGAATCGTCATAAGATTTAGAAAATTCAAGAGTAAATGCTTTTTTCTTCCTTCGCTTATCTTCTGCTAACCAAGCCTTTTGCCTAGTTGTAGATCTATATTTTTGTGAATGTTTATAAGCTGAAATTAAATGAGCTTTATCAATAAAAAATACTTTGCTTGCATATTAAAACGTAAGAATATTTCTTTGGGTAAAAAAATCTAACTTAAGCCTCCATCATCATCGTCTTCCACGGGACTTTCGTAATAACCAGAAGAGGAATAGTGAGCACTTCTTTCGTCATCAGATAAAGAACCCTGAAATAAAAATCATATAAAGATCGTTACTAAAGGATAATACATGTATACAACTGCTATTTTACAAATAAATAATTATGTAAAAGTTATCATTTACTAGGCACATCTAAATGTAATATCATGTCCATGATTTTTTTGTCATGTCTTTTAATGCATAAAAGGTAAATAGTTTTATCAATATCACTGTACCATCATCTTAGGTACTAATTGTTCCTGAAGTTCATGGCTTTTGTCTTCCTTTCCTTTTTTCCCTTCATTCTTTTCTTCTTTGGTCTTAGTGTCTATTTTTTCTAGCAATTCTTTTTTCTTCTCGGTGGGAGTTTTATCAGTATTTTCAGTCACGTTGGGATTTGATCCACCTATACTGTAACTACCACTCGAACTACTTTTACCACTAATTAGATCTCGTGTTGACGTGCTCTGAATAAAGAAAGGTAATGCTTGTAAAGAAATTTAAGCCATTTTGTTTTCTGCATGAACATAATATTAATAATGCTTACCGGCTTAGATATTTCCTCCTTATTCTTAATAATTTCAGTCTTATTTCTCCTAATATGTTCAATGTTTGGAGTTCTATCTGCTTTAATTTCATATCTGTCTACACCAGTCTTAGTTATTCGATCGGAAAGAGGTAATGGAGGTGATGACAAATGAGGTACTATAAAATTATCTCTTATTTCTACGGGAGGTGATAAACATGGAACTATTAAATCTTCAGCTACGTTGTCTGTTTTCGTAGATGAATATAGACTTGATGCACTCTCAAATGATGATCCTTCTTGTGTTTTATTATTTTCGGTCTCTAGAAAGGAATTTAAATCCAATTTTTAAAACAAAGATTTGTATACAAATACTTATTTCACGAATTAAGGTATAGAAAACTCACGATGGTTTTGGTTGTTAACGCTACTTTTTTTCGAACTGTCTGAATTAGCCGTCACATAGTCTTCGGTTGTAGTGGTACTCTCGGACACGTCAGTCGTATTCAATTTACCTGAATCAGTTCTAGCCAAACTTGTTTCACTACTTGCAGTTTTTGCTGCTATAGGTTCAGAAGGAGATTCTAATATCTGACTTGGAATAGAACCTTTCGGCTCCTTTTGTAGAGATTTGTTTTGTAGTTCACGCCGCCTGGAAGGGCTAAGAGCCCTCTCACGTTTTTTGTTTATAAAACTGGGCGTGCGTTTAAAAGGTATGTCAGATAAATCTAAACTGGGATGAGTTATAGCAATAGCTGGAGTATGATTTACTTTCGGCAGTGCTGTTGGAGATAATATTTTTGATATCGTTGGCTGTTTTGTAATTGGTAGTATCACGTTAGGAACTACTGCCGGTGGAGATAATGATGGTCGAGCATATGCTGAACTTGAACTTGTAGCTTCCAACTTGTTTCTCGGTGACGTAGGTGATTGACTCTAGTATTGGGAAAATTACAATATTTAATAACGTAAATGGCATATTCACGGATTAAAAGCACAAATTACAATCTGTTTACCTGGGAAGCATCAAATTCTTCATCCAAAACATCTGTGTCCAATGAAGATCGTTGTTGGTGTTGTAAAAGTAATAGCTGTTTCCGTCTCGATGTTGGCGTTAGCAAAGCGAGCGCTCCCGGTGACGCTGCTAATGAGCTAAGATCTGATGAACTGAAATATTATTTTAGATAAAAATCAATGCAATAATATCAACATTGCATCCAAAGTTAGTTTATATATATCTACATATTTATAGTCCTTACCTGATTACAGTTCCATTATCAGTACCAGAATCTACTTGTAATACTGTTGTTTGTGATTCATTCCACATGCTATCAGAATGGTCCCTAAAATATGAGACGATTTAGAATATGTAGAGGTAACATAAGAAAGAAAGAAGTTTAGTTAATTATTAAAGTACCTGCTATGATCAACAGTGAGCGACTCATTGGACGCACAAGGTGATGTTTTTTCTAATGGAGCAAGAATAGTAGTAACATGATTGGAAATAACAGCTCGCTTAACTTTCTGATCCGCATCAGTTTCCTGATGTTCTGGATCTGGGGAACCTGGGCTCGATTTGGCAGTACTGTAAAAATTTTACTGATTAGCGAGTGATTTTATAAACGGGCAAAATTGAAATACATTGATCATCATACATTTATTTAATGATGAATGTATTGTCACAAATCAACGTAGCGTACTCTTTCCTAAATAGTTTTAAATTAAAATCGATATTAATATAAAATTCTGTTACTTTATGGATATATCCAGATGAATACTTTTTTATTCTTCTTACAAAATTAAGATATTTTAATACACCAAACTTTTTGTCGTTCTTACTTATTTCGTTATTAATAACATTTTTAGAAGATAAGGAAGAGTAGCAGTGTGTAGAAGAATTGTATTTAGAATATTCTAACACTAGAAGGCATCCTCAAATTGATTCATTCTACGAAACTTTATCTGTGTATGAAAACTATGTTATATCTCTTAAAGATAAGTTAAAATAAAGCTGCAATAATGCATTAGCAAAGTGAGTCTTTCTATGTCGTGCATACCTGTTATCATATACTTCGTCCTTATTAATAGTTTCTGTTTTCTCTTCAAAACTTACGCTTCGAATTCTAAATGGTTCATGCTTGTAACTAATATACTTTTCATGAAAATCTTCATATGGCGCATTCCCGTCTGAAGAACTATCAAGAGAATTATGCAGATGAATGAAAGCTAGGCATTCGTACGCTACGCTTAAAATGTACTTGTCGTTATTTTAGCAGATCACTAAACTTGCAATTACTTTATCTCAAAAATGCGTTAAAAATAAGATTAAGCAAGACCGACCGTCCAATGTAGAGGATGGAAAGTGGACATTAATACAATGTGCACTGAAATATTTTGTGCATCGTTTCGACTAATAGATATATGACTATAACTATTAGAATGATAGGTACACTACTGTATACTTACCTAAATGAACCATCGGGTTCAAATCCAAATATACCTTCATCTTTAATTGGCGTTTGTGTGTAGTTTTGTCCAATGTATTGTCTATACACAGAATCTTTCTGTCGATCTTCTTTAATCATATTTTCCTGACTTGTAGACATAATTATCGGCGTATCTTTAATGCCATCACTGCCGGTATTTATTTCAGTTTTTCTACTAAAATATTAAAATATTTATTTTATCTTAAGTAGCATATAATGTAAAACTATGAACATTATCAATGATATGTTCCTAAAATGCTAGAAATATACAGAACTATATTCGAATGTAAAAATTTGTCTTACGCATCCAGAAGAATTTCGCCCTCGGACATCGTTTTCTGTAGCATTCTGCGGTTTTTTCTCCGCAGAGTAGTAAAAGGAATAGCCTCCTCGTCTGGTCTCGGTTCGAAGTCTATAATTATTTCCTTTTCGTTTTTTTCACTGTCATCTGTTGTCGTGGCTGAAGTTTCTGTAGATGGTTCCGATTGGAAGGTGGACGTTTTCGATAGCGGATGAGAAGAATTTATGGTTTTTTGAGACGTGTCACTGGTGCTTTTTGATAGAATAGATCTTAAAGCTTTGTCACATTTGGCTTGCTTAGCGATTTCCTGTTGCAGATATTCTAAGTTTCTTCGATTTAATGCCATACTTTTCTCAATTGTATCCATGTCATCATCGATTGTATCATCTCTGTCACTCTCATGTATAAACTGATAGTTTTGTTGAAAATATTCCTGAGCTTGCCTTTGCATGGCACTAAGTTCCGATGATTTTTCTAATTGTGATGATGATGCCATAGATTTTACAGAGGAAGATGTTATGTCATCTGAGTCACCTCTTTGCATATGGGGTGACGTTGGATTTACTGCAGAAGGCGAACGTGGAGACCTAGGAGGTTCTTCTGATTGTGTTCTATATAGTTTTTCATGATCCGCACCTATAATACTTGAAATAAAAAAAATATTAGATTTATTTTTTTTAATATCTCGTACATTGTAATTATAAGTACCTTTCAATATTCGTTGCGACATCACATTGCGTTTCTTGTCCCACCAATCGATCTCCGCCTACTTCTGAGAATGACTTTGTTAATCTTCTTGCTCCAACTGTATAACCATTAGTTTGCACACCGGCTGCTACCATTTTCACCTGTATCAAATTTGCACTTATTACTCTTAGCTTTCTTTATATACTTATAGATAATAAATATGTTATTAAAATTAAACACAAAGTACCCTCTTAATTGTTCGTGGGCTGAGAGATAAATAATTCGGTGGAAGAGGCTTTCTTCCTAAGCATACTTCAGTTTGAGTGGCTTGTGTTCGCATTGCTCCCTTTTTAATTGAGTCTGCAAAATGAAATTAATATTTCTTAAGTACAAAGACATATTTAAAATCGGCTTTAATAACTTGAAAAAATTTCATCAACGATTAATATTGTAAGAAAACTTCTACATTAAATAAAACATACCTAGTACGAGTACTTTCGGCTGTTCAGTCTGTGGTGGTCTCTGTACTAGCGGTGGATGAGTGGCCAGTGGTGTTATCGGTGGTGGGTAATGTAGCGGAGCGGGGGTCTGCCCTGGCAAGTATTGGGGATAGGGCGGAAACGGCTGGAACATTATTGGCAGAGTCGCGTACGGCTTGTTTTCGGGCTGTAACATATATTTCTGACATTATTCTTTACTCTACTTACCTAAATTTCTCGTATAAATTTATTAGTAATGGTTGTTTAGTAGATTAAAGTTTAGTATTATTCATTTGGTTATACTGGTACATTGGTTCTTTGAATATTAGTCACCCACTTCACGGGTCTGGGTTTAAATTCTGGCACGCATCGCAGACGTGCTATTTAGAACTTAAATTCGAATATAACTCGGTATTAGAAGAATGTTAGAACATACAATGTTTTCAAATGTGTGTGAAATCTGCCAATACATACTCGTCCAGCGTGATGGACTATGGTCTTAAAACGACTCTACAAGGAGATACATGTCCAACAGTCGAACAATAGAAAGGCCGTAAAAAGGTACTAATTGAAAAGGTCGCTTCATGTGTATTATACCTTAATAACTCGTCCATCGAGAAGGCGCTCACAGTCCCTTCTGAACCGGTTGCTACTCACGGCTGCCGGCATCACGGAGTCATCGAATGTAGTCAAAGTGTGCGATCGGGCAAACGATACGTGCTTAGTTCTAGAAATTTGAAAACTATAAGTCAACTTTTAATCTTAACGTATATTACTAGCTTGGAACATGTAATTCATTTGAATTGCCTTTCAATCACAGTCAACGAACTATTCCATACTGTATCTACGTCAATTCAAATATGAATGAACAACTGTAACGAAATGTAAAAACTATACAAACCTTAACACATTGCTTTTGTTGTTTGTTCGATATCGAAAGAATAAACTAACTTAGGCGGTACAAAGTCATTCTATATTAAAACCTAAACAATAGTTACAACAATCCATACTAACGTAATTGATACAACTATTCCTAATAGGTTTTTCATATAGTCGTTACCTATGGGGCGGTATAGTAAGTGGTGGCGGTGGCGGCGGGGGAGGTATTGGAGTATGTGCAGGGCAGCTGGAAACACAAAATAAAGTACTTTAACTACGTGTCACAACACATACAAACAAGCAGTTGCTTTTATATTCATATTACGTCTCTTCAGAACATCTAGTCTTAAATACCATCCATCGCCAATATTGATATATTGCAAAAAAATTACGTTACATTGTATAAAAGACTGATCATTCTGAATGGTCTGGGAGAAGGAAGGGGATCTTCTAAAGATGGCCGACTTTTCAGGGTAAAGATTAGGCTAAGTGCACTCTATTCTTGCACTCTAAAATCCTTACGATAATCATTTGACAGTTGTTTAGCAGTCCAAAGAATAAATATGCAATGCAATATGGATAAGAATAACTAGGGCCATGTGAAAGGTTTCTACAAACGACAGAAATACAATTGAATGCGAATAACAAAACATTGTCGTCAAACCTTACGCAAAGATTTCAATCGTCAATATTCAACCGGTTCCTTCGTTAAATATGTTAGGGTTTTTCTCTTTTCGAAACTAATCGGTTAGTATTCCAATGAAGCGGTCATACCCTCGACTCATCCTTAACGTGAACGATCTTTTCAATAATATAAACGTGCGTCCAACCCTTACTTGTTACCCAAGCATATGCTACCCATAGATATGCATACCTATAGATATGCTTGTTGTATATTTCACGGCTTGAAGCAGTTAATACGGTTTCAATTATCATTATAATTTTCACCTTAAAGTCGTATTTAATAAAAATATTTGTCACTCAGTCTTCTCTGCCTACATCGTTAGGGAGCTGCCGTAACGATATATGAATAATAATAATTATTAATACTATATAACATTCCGAGAGACAAGATGTTCTATAGCTCGAATCAAATATCATAAAAGAGGTTAATAGCACGACATTAATTTTCAATAAGCGGATATTACTATATAGGTTGCTGTACATGATGATGATAATGATTTGTTTCATTTTCAACTTAAGTACCTCATACATACTCGTGTATGCTGAGAATTGTATTTAACGGAAGCTGTACACTCGACCACTAATTGCGCATAAAACTTATCTGGGAAAACGGGGCCTACTTGACCTTTTATCTAAACCTTTTCCACACTTGCGTGGGCCCATGAAGAGGATAAGACAAATGAACGACTGTGCAATGACATGCACGTTAAGATTAACTACGCTGTAATGATTTTACTTTATTAGAAGATATAATATGTACATATAATATATTTGTTGAAGGTGTAATTCAATTAAAACAAATAAGAATGTTTATTACCGGAACCAGAAGTATAATGAAACATGGCATATTATCGCAATATTTATTTCAAAATATATAAGTACTGTGTCAAAAAGAAAACGATTATTCGTAGAAATATGGCTACATTAAAATAATTTACAGAACTATTAGAACAATTCGAATTTTGCCTTTTACGGGGCATAAATTTTCAATATCATCCCTAATTTACTTTTTATTTAATGCCGATTTACATCATAATGCAGATTTATATTAAAATGTTTATTTAGTACATTGTCGTTATGAGTAACTAAGGTGCAGATTAACAAGTGTCCTTACAATGGGGAAAAGACTAACAAGGGATTACTTACGGTATTATAGACGGGGGTCTCGGAAGAGAGCCTCCTCGGCTCACTGACGCGATTTGATCCACATTATAATTTTGTGGCCAAGCCGCGTTATCTTCTATTACCGATCTGTAACGAAGCAATATTTTTAACATTTAGTTTGCTAAATAAACATCGCATTAAAACTTACGATTTATTTTTAATTTAAATAACAAGTAATATTAAAGAACAACGTTGTGTGCTAGAATTATATATCATAACTAATATGACATGACATAGTACTTTGAATCGTAAGAAAATAACTGAAATATAAACCGTTTTAGGATCCAATATTTATACTATTCAGAACAGACGTGACGGACAACCTAATCTACATTCTGGTATTTCAAGTGCTATATAACAAACAATTTCTGTGAACTGAGTACAAAATACAAAGGGTGATTATGAGTTTCCATGCGGTCCTTCAGCCCCCAACTTTCACAATATTGTTAATAATTTTACCCAACAACCGAACAGACTGATAGGTTTTTGTAAAGACTTTTTGTTCAACAACCCAGTTCATACATAGAAAATGAGCTTGTTGACATACTAAAGGTTTTCCCCGACGTTTCTATGTAAATTTCAAGAAAGCTGTTCAATTGTTATAGTGTATGTACTCGTACCTACTATGAGTTTGTGCGTACATAAACGTAAGGGCCAATATTTTACAAGGGACTTCGCTATCTCCTAGTATTTTCAATATTGAGGTTCCGCTAAGGGCATTTTGAGATTCCCCGCTTAATAGAATTATATTGCAGCCCCATTACACCCAGCCCTAAATTAGCTTTAACGTTTTACACGGAATTTATGACTGGAACGTATTAAGGGCTTTCTCTTTAATGTATCACTTAGGGACCTGATAGAATTATATTGCAGTGAACAATACTTTCTGAAACTATAATAAGAAATATTCGCAAACAAGAGCAAAACATCCATAATTTTTGATTTACCTATACAACATTTTACAGGACAATTATAATGTATTTGTATTTATAATACAACTATATAATACCTCCCATTGATAATTCGGATTAATTACAGCTATTCGAACTACCCTTTACAAATTCTACCTTAATCTACTGTATCTATTATACGAATAGATATGTGTAAATATATTATAC
>DWUN01000012.1:0-44292 GCA_018249975.1 Passova gellias
GTATCGAAGAATACTAAATTTATTTAAATAAATATGTGCAATCAAAATAGGGCAAAATTATACTAATATGTGTTCAACTTCAATTTTCTATATATATGTATTAAGGGCGATCCTTTTACGTACAAGAGAGCGTTGGGTTAATTTATATTAGACAAGGCCAAAGGAGTCTTCTAAAACGTCCAGCAATAACAAATTACAGCTGTATATGGACTGATAGAATCGTGCGCAAGTTTCATCCTGTATTTTCAATACCATGTTAATTCTTCAACTTTGGTAGTCAGCTTTATAAGAAAACGGAAAGATACAGGGCTACAGTTCTATGTCCTTTACTATCGGTATGAAATTATTGTTATATATATTTACAGGTAATAGTAGTGGGTCGACGCCTGCGGAGGGCGCAGCGCCGCCGCCGTCGGAGCCCGACCCGGACCTAGACTCCATGCACATGATGCTGGACCCCCACCTCCGTCCCATCTCGCCGGACCTCGCCAGCGACGAGTCCAAGCGCATATTCGACGAGCACAAGCAGTTGGCGCAGGAGTATCTTAAAGTGAGTCTCGCGTATCAGACTTAGAACACGAGAACATCCCTTCTCAAAGTGTCCAAAACTTATCAATATCCGGAATGAATGTTTACGTAATGTAACTCGAATGTGTTAAATTGAAAATGTATTAAAAATTAATTTACTAATCTTTACAATGTTTCGTTACACTTCAGATACAGACTGAACTCGCTTATTTAAGTAAGCACAAGTCTGAGCTAGAGGATCAAATGGACGACGAGGAGCTGCGGCAGAAACGGGAGATCATACAACTTGAGAATGAAAAGGTTTGGAATTTAATTAATTTATACACATTCTGCAGTCGTTTGTGATAAACCGATGCAAAATACAATTCAGGGGGTTTAAAATATTGGTAAAAATATATATTTTTTAATAAAGCTTGAATTTTTAAATATCACTTACTAGATCTGAAAACAGAAGAGAGGTAACAGCAGATTTATATAGACACAACCACATTTACATTCAGACATTACATTACATACAGCTTATATTTTTACGGATCGCACGCAAGGTTGCTGTAGTTAAAAAAATGTCTTACGACACGTTGCAGGACTCGCTAATAAAACTGTACTGTACGCTGAAGAAGCAGCTGGCGCGCGCCGACAACGACCCCTGGCTGCTGCCCGACGAGCGGCCGCGCGACTGACGCGCCGCCCGCCCCCGCCCCCGCCGCCGCCGTCGCGCCGGTACGACTTCCGAGACACTTCTCGTTGTCGCCGATTTGTTGCTCGTCGAACACGTGCATTTCAACATCGGCCCTGCCTCTGGTATAGGAAATGATTTTTAAATTGAATGTAAACAAACCGGTTACCGGCATCCGTTACGCGTCATTTCTACGGGGTTGCGAGTGGCGTCACCTCGTGGTGGTATAGAGGCGGCCCGCGAGCCCGAGCCGCCGCGTAACATTGATCTCAAGCCGCCAGCCGGCCGTCGATGCAATATCGTTTATTTCGTTACGGGATCCAATTATAGATACTTTGTGTGAGTCGTGTTTGGACACTTAATTAGTTGCAGCTCCTATTTCTGTGTACTTAAATGCTTTATGTGTATTATTTACAAATTAATAATTGATCTTGCCTAACGTATATTAATTTACTGCCAATACGTGACCCTCGCCGGTGATGTTGTTCTTACAGTCACTGTTATAAGCGACGTAATACCAAAGTCGAAACCGAGGTGTTATTTTCGTTTGTATGTTATTTTTACTTTTTTCCAAAGGCGCGTTTTAGTGCTCTTTGTGTAGGTAATCGACGAATTTGATATACGACAATTTAGAACCGAATTATTTAAAATGTATTAAAACTTAATTATTATATTGAAATATAATTTTATGAATTTAAAAATCGTATATTATCGTTTTGGTGTTGAACAGTTCCCGTGCGGTCGCAGACTGCACGTTCTATTTGTTAACGTATGATTAGTGTTAGTTGTTAAGGTACAATGTTAAGTTTAAATATATAAATTATATAAAACTCGTGCATTTCTTATTTACACTTAATTAAGGCGCACGCTTGCATTCGATACATTATTGTGGCCGCTCAAAGGATATGAAATGAAACACGATTTTAGAATTCAGTCCAAATTATTCACTTTTAATAATTTAAATATGTGTCTATTGGAATGATGTGTTTGTGTATGTAATAATAGTTACAGTAAAAAACGAAATTTAAATCCTTGGAATTTGGCACTTGAATCAATAATTCCGAGATTCCTGGTCTCATACAAAATAAATATAAATAAATGCTTTTTCGATGCAGTCATCGATTGGACGAATCATTACATAAGAACTTATTTACAATAATTACATAGATATTTGTCTTTATTACTAAAATTCTTTTATAAAAAAATGTTTTCCTAAAAGAGTTCACAAAGCGACGTCGTGAAACAATCTAAATATAATTAGACGTGACTTGTGTCGTAAACTAATAAAATAGTGAAATATTACGTAAAACCTATTTGTGATGAGTTCAAAGACTTGCCAATATTAAACACCTAATCAAATTTATTATTACGATTACAAATTTACGTCGCACAGTGATATGATGAAGAGTTATTATTTTATTTAATAAATATATCATAATGTAAAAATAAAATGTCACTAAAATTGTTATAACAAATAATTCGTCATTGAGAGGACAATAATCATAATTATCACGATTACAATAATCATACCTCGTCCGAGACGCCTTTTGCGGGAAATGTAATTGAAAATGGTCTATGTTCCGATATTGCTGAGATAATAAATACGTTACAATAGATTATTTTACAAATATAAAGTACATACAATAACAATTTTAACAGGATTAGTCAATACTTCACCACAACCAGAGATTCGTTTATGGTTACTAATAAACACGAGACTGCAATTAGTGAGCAGTGATTATACAAAGCGGACTTAACGGTTAGAAAACGATCGTCTAAATTACACGATATTCATATTTACACACCCCAGTGACGGAGTACGTCTACCTGACGATTACAATTTTCGTTGTTAAAGGCCTAATACATATTTTTACAAACGATTGAATTCCGAAAATACGTTCACTAAGCTACCATTAGAAATCTATATAAAATTATATAAAAGGCAATTCCATTCCGTCTTCTCGTTCGAGACGATATGCACTAAAATATTAATTATCTCATACTTGGTTCCTATGACGATGACGCGAGTCGATTAGAGCAACGTTAAATTAAGGCAACAGTTTGTGTTAGGGGACTATTGTTACACACTCAACGTTCATAAGCAGTTTAATACAAATTTTTTGAAAGCTACTTGCATGAAATTTTCAAGATATATCTGAACTTTCCGTTACATATTCGACGATAATCTCGCACGGTTCACACCCACACAACATATACACTGAACTTGTCCGCGCAAAGCGCTACAAGCGACAAAAACAGCAAAACTTTCAACAAAATATAATCACATATCCGCTATAGAGCACTAACCGCTATGTTCTTTGTCCCCGACAATATTATTCACGTGTGTATCCGTTTATCTATTCACGAAATAAATTCATATGAGCAAACAACAAATAATTTCACATAGAAAGCACCTTTAAATAACTGTACACTTCGACGACAGCATAACAAACGAATCACATCGAAAGGAACTTAACAATCTCCGTATTTTATTCTTATTTATATCGAATAGATTTCTTACGCGTGTTAAATAAAATAAAATTCTCTCTATAGCCGGCAGTCGTTTTTTAAACATATAACATACTCAAAAAATAATAATACTATAAACTAAGAAAACGCCAAGTATACCGATACATACTATATGAATAACAGAGGCAAATCTAAGGCAGTTTGGCAAAGGATATGGCACAAACTTACGTGCCGCTAAAACTGCGATATCGACTATTACGATACAGACGAAAATTATAACATTAATAATTCACCCGAGTGATAAAATGCTCAAGTAAATCGGCATAAACATTAATTACGGCATGAATAGCTATCAAAATGCATAAGTGTACCGACCTATACAAAAAAATTCTTATTATGATTAAGTGCATTGATAACTTCGCAAGTCGGCCATTGGCAACAAAACCGCGACCGTCAATTGGTAAATAGCATTTTAGTGACGCGTTCTAATCTCAAAATTCCCTAAGTCATGGAGACGAGAGTATTCTTAAAACGGACATGTTTAGGAGCATTTCACTGTAGCATTTCAGCTACTCACACTCCATTGAGACATAATAATAATAATATCCATACATATATAATCTCTATAGGGTTTGTGACATTGTAAGGTTTAAAAATGTAACAAAGCATGTTTGTTAAGAAGTAAAACATCTCATAAAATCAACGACATTCAGTACCAACCAACATACAATTTTCAATTATTAAGAATAAGATCTGTCAGCGAGTGTTACGTAGAATAGTTTTCAACTTACTTAGCCACTAATCGTATTGAAATATAAGCAAAAAATAAAAAAAAACATAAAACTCACTCTAAAACACAGCAGACACATTCCTAATAAGTTTGAGCAATGTTTACCGGGATACAACGTATATTGATATACACCGTATATATGTATTGTCAACAATTCACAAGACCTCGTGTATACTAAATACTTAGATATAAAATTTAGATATAGGAATAATGAATAAAATCTGATATTTAATGACAGGGGAAGACTATTATGGTCTATCGTTGGTCATTCTGAAAAGATGAAAAAGGTACACATTAATATAACTCGATTACTTTCTAAAGTAAATTATATATAGAGTCTCCACGCGTAATGAGTCAGTGTCTTGCTTACGGCTCCCTGCAGGTAACGATACACTACAGGCACATTGTTTGTACTGTATGATTGATGTACATACTTGTAAAATATATATACATACATGTATATATCTATTATGTTGATGTAGATTAGGTAATTATTTTTAGACGTTTAAGATTAATTTGTCTATAGTGTTGTCCATGTCTCCGCTTGTGTATCGTGTGTGGGGGTGTGCGTGGTGGGGGCGTGGTGTGGGCGGGGTCACCGACCGACACTAGCTGGCGGGGCGGCGCGCCTGCCACTTGAAGTCGAGCTGCATGAGCCACTGCTGCGAGCGGCCGCGCGTGCACGCGCGCAGCACCGGCTTCCACACGTCCGCCGCCTCCGGCTTGTCCAGGCACATGCCCGTGTTCGTGTGTTTGATCGTGCGCGTCTGCAAACGACAGTCAAGCTCTACAAACACTGGACAGAGAGGCGACGCTCTAAAGCAATTTTCACATTCAATGTACTTTTACATTGGCTCCAAGCTAGTCAACTCTATGATATCGTTCAACAAGAAAACTTAGAGGTATTAAATCAGTAATAAATTGAATAATTAAGGCAGCGATAATAAAAATAATTGCAGCATAATTTAATAAAAATACAATGTAGAATATAGAATCCATAACGTATCAGCAGACGCATCATTTTCGACTAATTACGATCTAGTAAAACAGTGTTTAATATGGATATACCTTAGCATCGTAAGTCCACTCCTGGTTGCCGCGCATGCCGTGGCAGCGGATCAGCTTGATGGGGCCCCGCGGGTGCGCCGCGTCCAGGCAGTTATCGTCGGACATGATTTGCTTGCGTTTCGTGTAAGCGAACACCTGAAATATAACTCGGCTCAGCTGTACTTCTTATCCCTTCAAAAATTCCGTACAGTAATAAGTAGGCATATATCCTACAGGACAAGTTGATCTACTTCGTTGATATCTGTGATCAGGAGAATATCTATCTGAGCATCTGATTTTACCGAAGAGTGCTCACCGATTGGATCATAGGAAATGGATATCAAATACAATCCAATCTATCGCTAATTTAAATCATATTCATGTGCAAGGAATCATTATTGTGGCAAACCGAATTCGTGTTGTTTTTTTTTTATGTATAATTTTAATTTTGTTATAAAAATTCAAATTCGTTCTTGTTATCTTATTTATATGCTAAAATACATTATATTACGTTGACAAATCTTGCAATAAAGTTATTACTTTACGATACATTTTGTAAAAATAAGGCTATAAATATACTACTGTACAATTATCTGCTTATTTTACAAAATTTATTCCTCTAATCCCTCGCCGACCTCTGCTATTATTATTAATTACTATAATAACCCACTTTAAGATTATCAATGAAATTAAAGCAGAACATAGTTATATTAGTACTCAATTATCTGACGATATTTAATATTCAATGTATATTATCTATTTATGATTTATCATACCTGGTTTCCGCCCATCCCGTGGCAGTACCCCATGCCCAGCGGCTGGCCGGCCTTGCCGCCCAACGTATCCAAGCAGTTGGACGTCTCCGCATTCCGTATCTGGAAATATCGCATTATTAAACGAAACCAAACACAAACATACGTAATTTCTAAAGTACATAAACATTTCTTATCGAACATTTTAACGAAATCCTTTAAGCTCCTAATAAAAAACAAAAGTTTATCTCTCACTGAATAGATTCGGATTTGCTCACTATCTTATCTCCTATGGGTATATCATAAACTAACTTACGTTGATTTTCAGTTAGATTGAGTACAGATCCCTATCATAAGTGTAACACAGATAACGAACATTGGCTATTAAATCCGCTTATCAATAACATGAGTGCTCCAGGTGGATTGGGCACACGGAAACGTTACTTAAACGGTTAAAATATCCATTGCGGTTTTTTTAGCACTTTTTAAATCAGCTTCACTTGGAGGTATCAATGGAACGGAATCATTCAATAAAATTTCCTTATAATTCTATGTATGCATGTACGGATGATAATAAAATAAAGTACCGTACATATACCGAAGTAATATTTTTTACAATTTTTGTCTGTCTGTCTGTCTGTTTGTTCCGGCTAAGCTCTGGAACGGCTGGACCGATTTTTGACGGCAGACAGCTGATGTAATAAAGCGTAACTTAGGCCATTTATTTTTGGGTTATATAAAATAACGCGAACGAAGTCGCGGGCACTGCTACTAATAAATAAAATCACGATTGCCTACCCACATATTTAAGTAAATAGAAATAAGTATACTCACTTCTCCTAAATAATAATAGTCGAGTGGCATTTGACTCTCGGGATAAATATTCTCCAAGTACCATCTGAAGCTCTTGCATCTGAGCCGGTTCCGGAGCGCCTTGCGCTCGCTCACGTCGCCCACGGGCACGTTCAGTGCTCCTGCTCAGTAGTGTTCACTCAGTTTGATTGCAATTAAGAAAAATAGCCTAATCTCTATTCCCTATAATGTATCGCATGGCCTAAAAAAAAGTGTCTTAACGCACTGGAGAATCCAATTTGTCCACGTTCTAATTAAGTAGTATGTTAAATCAAAAACCAAATTTCTACTTCAATGATTGTAATATAAATGTTTGACTCTTTACTTTTGTTACTTGAAGCAAATTTGTATTTCTTTATTTATAAGTACAACATGTATAAGAATTAAATAAATAATATTCAGCTATCCGTACTATGGCACCCCAATATCATGACCGAACGGATGAATGATTCTACAGATGAATGAAATGAATTCGAGACCGATGCTTTTACGTTGTCAATTAATTAGTAAATTCGCATAACTTGATTCGTTAGACATGCAATTTTAAAGTTACAAGTTTTTTTTAAATTGTTGTCAATGATAGACAATAATATTAAGTTAAAAAACAGACATAGACATAATCATGTTTAGTTAAAAAAATGATTTTTCCCTCAATTTGCAGATTTCAAAAGTACTTTCAACAACGAACCACATTATAATTGAAATTTACAAAATATTATAACTGTAATTAAAATTTAATCATATAGATTTCAATATATAACTGAAATAAGAAGTAAATAAAAATATATAATCAAACCGTTGTTGAAAGTACCATCCATTAATTATTAAAGTATTAAAAGAAACTTTGCTAAAACTTGTTAATGGCAGTTTCAGTTATACTTTGTCATTGGCGGTACCCCACCATTTAAGAAACAAAAATGATTATTATGTAAATATAACTTTTGTTTACAATCTTATTTATCGACGACCAATAACATGGTTTTAGTTAGAGAATGTTCTATCTCATGTTCCCTTAGTTCACTTTAAGTAAGATGACAAAGGACGAAAATTTCAAAAGTTACAACATTCCTACCAAGACTACATAAATAAGAATGTAAAAACGCTTACTCTGAAATTCCTTATATCTCCCCATTGACCATATATCATTTTATATCACGCTTCTGAACGCTTAAAACGGAACAAACTCACGCCATCATTAGTGAGATTTCTTGTATTGCCATTATTCGTGTTCATTTCGTCACGTTATCGTTATGCGTCCAATAGATGCAGTGTTACTTCTTATATGTATTTTCTCGATTTCAGAGTACGCGTGTCGCTGGTATGTACCGGAGACAATCGATTGCGATAACGTTCACATGACAACGGCTTCTGACGTACAAAGTTGACAAACGCTAAGAAACATTCACATGACCGATTGAAATTGGCGTAAATACGAGCTGGACGCGTTAACCGGGCAGAGGAAACTATGCGTTATACATTGGTGACATAAAGACTAATTTTGCTTGTCTTTCGTTGTCGGTTTAACGAGTATAGCAACACAGTTCAAATGTATCTTTAAGAGACGAGCTTATATGATGGTTTTGAAGAAAGTAGAAGAGGCGATACTTCGTCTCTACCCACTAAGGTGGCTAGAATTCAATTTGAGAGCATTTTTTACCGAATACTGATTTTCATTCAATTCAAATGAAACGCAGACAACTGCGTTCCGATCACTTCATCTGCAAAGTGAACGCGGTCAACTCGTACAGCTTAAGCGTTAGTAAGTGTCTGAATCTGATTCGTGTGTATTATAATGGACCTGGGTTAATATTGTAGTAGAAATGCTTCCAGTCGTCGAGCCAGACCTCGGCGAGGCGGGCGTTGTTATGGTTGACGACGCGGCCCGTGCCGCCCGGGAACGAGTAGGGCGTCGTCTTGCGGAACACGTGGCCCACGTGCGAGCACGGCGCGATCTCCAGCCGCCCGCCGCACATCCACACCTGCCTCGCCCCCGCACCCCGCATACCGCTCAACATACGTGCGACGGCAACTCGCCGCATACGAACATTCGCTCGCGCGTTCCCACATACCGCCCGCTACGAGCCAACCTTGATAAACCACATTAAAAACCGTAATAGTCGCGTCGCGTTGTAAGGGAACAGACATGCCCGTAGAATAAATAAATAACGGTCACGATGTGTAAGAACAGCGATGACCATACAATGAAAAATTAAAGTAACCCGTTTTTTCGGACATCGACATTCCAATTCGAATACTATTGCTAATAATTTATTTTTCATTACACACAAAACACTCGATCAATCGAACGTGTAACGTGTTTAGTCGTATCCTTAATCACGTGTGTCATTAGCTCCACTTTATCGCGACTCATTACTATGTTACTCCGCATCGTTAGAGAAATTGAACGCTAACTATAATAACTATTCAATAATTCCTCCGAGCAAATGTTTCCTGTTCCACATATTTAAATGAATCGATAAAAAGATTAGATACCTACGTGCGATGTCTTTGTTTTATAAGGAAATTGACCAGTAATCAATATTGGCTGCCACCGTTTTTATGTAAAATAGCTGGGCACGGATCTCTCCCGCAACCGCGAGCGGCTTGGAGCATACTTCACCACGTTGCTCCACTATTTTATTATTCTCTTCTAATGCATCTTTTCGTGTATTGTAAACCTAAGAAAATCTTATTGCTTGATTTGGGGTCAATATTATGATTTTTTATGACACACAATTAATGATTATATATATACCTATATCGATCCTAATATATATGTACACGTGAGATCAAACAAAAACTTGAGTAAAAACATCAGCATTAAGAAGTTAACAGAACGATTGTTTAACAAGAGCTTTGAGATCAAAACGCGCACGATGTTGTCGGTCAAAATGTGGTTTAATATTGTTGCGAATGTCGAAGAAATCAGTTGCCGTCACACGTTCATTACATTTGTTATCACTACAACAACCTGCACTGTCGAGAACTGCACAATTGTGTGATAAAAAAATTAAAAGTCAATTACAGTGAAACATGGTTAAGTGGGACCTGGATAAGTGAGAAACCTCCATAACTGGAACTGATGCTGCGGTCCCAACACTTTGGCACTGAATTATACCCCTGTGTGCTGAGTGCGAGTTCAACAAATATATTCACGGCGAGAAGCGAGCGTGAGTCGCTATGGTGTTGACGTATCGAATGTCACATTTTGTATTTCGTACTCTCTAAGCTCTCGAAACAACCAATCACGTGAGATAACGTTCCCCAGTGACAAGTGCTAGTGACATTCGCACTCGCAAAAATTAGTTTCCTATTACTGACACTAGTAGGCGCTGTATCAATTCCACACAAATTATATTTTACGCTCTCGCGAACGAGTAGAGAAGAAAACTCGCACTAGGCACACTGTTATTCTGACGAAGTAAACCTCGATAACTGGGATTCGGTCTATTGATTTTATCAATGTTATATGAAAAAATAACAATTTACGACACTATCCGGCAAGTATAACAGTGCAAATTGTCATAATTAAAGCAACCACACAACGTAAGCGTCATATAATTAATTATTAGCAGTTTTAGTCATAGAACGATAAAAATTCATATGCACATACACCATTACACGTACTTCTGTGCTTTTCTAGACGGTTAATGCGATCGCATTTATGTATTGTTAACTTTTATAACACATAATACATAAAACACTAATAATGGCACAGTATCAAGCTATGTTAATATGTAGGTTATTCTGTAACAGAAATTTACGCATGATATTATAAAATTAGACATATAAAAAATAATTTGTGAATATAATAATTATACAGTTTCATCTGGTGTTACCAGTACCACACCAGCCGATGTAACATTTATAGATGAATATTAAAAATTCTCGATTCGGAAATTTAATTGTCGTTACATTTTAACGTTAACAATATTTTATTCCATTAAGCCATGAAAGTGGCAGAGGGTGGTTGCAGTAACGATTTCTCAAAATGTATCAATTTCAAAACACGATAGAAGCACACGATATAAAATCAACAACCATTTTTTATAGGATGAGCTATGTAGCATATGATCGATAGTCAGATTAGATATTTTGAATATCTATCAGCACATTCAGAATTGTTTTATGATATAATTTTTGTTACCCCTCTTAAATAAAGGTCAATGACCACTATAAACAAAATTTAGACTCAGAACGAAATATTTAAATTTATCATATGGTTACCCCAGATCATAGGACGCTCGACATGGCAACTCGAGAAGGTCAGTAACGTCAGTATTAAACAAGAATACAAAATTAATATCGCTATCATCCTTGTCATTTAGTTTACATAATTACTTGGAAGTGCGTAAACAAGTTAGATTCAGTTGTAGTTGTAAAGCCACACCAATTACGCTTATCATATCTTTTATTTTTTATTTCAATACATAAGTATTAATTCAATACATAAAATAATATTAATACTGTAACTACCCTCCGCCGCAAAGAATTGCTGTGGACAAATATTCTCTTCTCTTATTTTTTTTTTTTTCATATTTTACTCCAATGATATCATTGCTTCTGCATTAATAAGAAGCAAAGGTATGAAAAGCAAAACAAAAAAGAAGGAGGGAGAAAAAATAACTGACCTTTAAATAAACGAAGAATAGAAGGAGGATTGAAATAAAGTTAAAGAACAAAAAACAGAATATAAAAGCGTCGAAAACATGAAATGAAGCGAATGATCATGCGAGAATAAACGCAGTATGTAATACTTGGCAACTATATTCAATACGAGAAAGGAATGGACACATTGCTAATCAACATTATTCTATTGAACTTATCGAGGAATATTTATACATTTATAAAGGACAACCTCTTTTTAGACATGGCAACATCTCAGGCTGTATACTACCGCTAACTTTATCTCCATTTAAATCGAAGGTTAATCGAACCAAAGGTGTTAGTTTCGAGCAAAGCAATGTATGTGATGGATATCGACTATGAACATATTGTGACTGCGAGAGTTGCAATGTACATTATACCAATTATACGGTAAAATAACTTACAATACGAATTTATACGAGAATTTAAAATTATTTTAAATGCAATACATTAAGAGAAATGGAAATTCTCGCAGTTTACGTATCGGCCGCCGTGCACGAGTACGTGCTTTAAAAAAAAGGATGATTGTGAAAATAGCATATATTTGGTAAACATGCGCCCATTCTAGTTTCCTGTACGGAGTCGTTACTAAGTATTACACAACCGTTACACAAGCCAATGCAGCCGCAATGTTAATGTTATTAATATCAAACGTTAGATGCTAAACCGTCCAATCAACGTGTTAATGACACAAGGGAACACAAAAGGCCACTGTGTGGTTAATCCTATCCCAAGCCACAACAAAACTTTATAATACCTTGCGCCTCGACTGCCGACATATTTGTCCGTTCGAAATCAATCCCTTTGGTACGGTATAAAATTTGATTTGTTTACTATACTGTGTAGTCGTAGCTTTAGGTTTTGCTAATAATAATAATAGCAGAGTAACTAATTACCAGTCCGCTATGTCTTCATTGCCACGTCGGCATGAACTCGGAACAAAAATATTAACAACTAAAACATTGTTCGTACGGCTTATTAAACGTTCGGCTTTGTTACACAGTTAAAACCTAAAGTTAAAACTTTCACAACAAGAAAATAATCGTATCGAATCGATAACGATACTATCGATACTAATCGATAACGTTTGCCACACACGACGCATACGTCACGAGCGTATCGCGCGCGCAACGCGAACAAATGTCGGGTGCGTCGAGCAAAATGTCAGCAGCGTCGGCCCAAGTGACAGCCCACTGCGAACCTGGATTCATGGCGTAATAGAACTCCCCCCACTCGTCCATCCACACTTCGGCGACGCGCGCGGCGTTGTGCAGCACCACGTTCTGCACGCCGCCGGGGAACGAGTACGGCGACTTGTCGCGGAACACGTGGCCCACGTGCGAGCACGGCACGATCTCCAGCCGCCCGCCGCACTGCCACACCTTCAGGCCCGCTCGAATGTTACGTTATGTTTGGCCAGCTATCACTTTTTGACCGACTTCAAAAAGGAGGAGGTACTCAATTTGTCTGTAATTTTTGGTATGTTTGTTACCTCATAGCTTTGGAGTGCGTGAACCGATTTTGAAATTTTTTTTTGTGTTCGCAACATTTGTACGACTTAAAAAAAAATCAATCGGCGCTACGTCTTCAAACAATTCCTTTTCCCCATAAGAACTTTTTTTATTCAACGTTGCAAAACGATTTAGCGTGGCTTTCAACGTAGCGGTACTAAAACGCGTATCATGGTAAATGTCAATACTGAATGTGTAACAGGCGTAATACGATACCCTAAAGCTCATCTCCAGGTTCTCGCCGCCCCAGATGTCCATGCCCTCGTCGTAGGAGCCGATTTTGTAAAAGTAGTCCCGATCGATGGCGAAAAGCCCACCGGCCATGGTTGGCGTCCGCAGCGGCGCCGTGCGGTCTCCGCCGCGGCGGGTCATCTCGCGTTCCGGCACTCGATACCTAGCCGACGCAAATGATAGCTTATAAGTTCTTTTCGGCAGTTTTAGCACCCAGATTGACCAAAGCAGTCATTTTGACTGTTTTACAATAATATATAAAAAGTCATAGTTACTTTAAAGAATTGTATAAATTTTTTGTATCTGAAATTTAAAAACACTCAAAATGACTGCTTCGGGCAATCTAGTATTAAGTACATATTTGATACAATATATTTGGACAACACTTGTACTTTTAAAAAAAAAATTTGAGATCGAAGCGATTGTAATTACTCTCTCGGTGATCTTATTTGCGAAATATATGATTCATTGTAACCCATGATTTCTACATCGAAATTGTATTTGTAAAATGGTAACGAAAACAAAAAAATATGAATAATGCAGTTAAAAGATCTTGAATTCTGTTGCTATCAAAAAGCTCTTATAATAAATAAACCGAAAACTTATATGATCGAAAGTATTTATAAGAGAATTTGCATCGTATTTTAGGGCCATTATAAATATACGTACTGGAGCTTTGACCTACGTGTCAACGACATGTTACAATGTAGCAAGATTGAAAGACCGCCTATAGAGCGATAAATTTCACGTTTAATTGAGACAATTTTCGTAGAGCGCATCGTTCTGCCGATAAGGCACCGATCGTTCATAATATTATTCAGAGCAAGAGTGAATAGGCACTTTCCGGGCAAAACTGCTATGGAAATCATGTTATGCATGTTATAGATAGATGTATGTATGTACAATCCTTTTGTTGGTCCAATGCTGAACTGGGTCTCCTCCCATATTGAGCGGGATTTAGGCCATTGTCTACCACGCTGGCCAAGTGCGGATTGTTAGACTTCATACACCTCAGAAAATATTATACAATTTATAATATCTCTAAGGTGTGCAGGTTGCCTCACGATATTTTCATTCGCCATTATAGCAAGTGATATTTAAATTTTACTTATTAAACGCACGTAATAAATCGTACGTGCGTGCCAGGATCGAACCCAGACCCCCCGGAGTGGGAGGCTGAATTTCAACCCATTAGGCAGAGATAGATGTATTTGGTACTAAATGTTACTCATCAATATAGCACGATAGTAAGACATACGTCACATAAGAAAAATATTAATATATTTTTATCTGTTTTCATCGTTACAATGTTAATATCTACAGAGTATCAAGTGAATAAAAACAGTCAAATGAGAAAACGATGCAGTGAATTAACAGAAAAGTAAACAGAAATAGTTAATGAGGTACGGTTGTAAATGTAATCTGTTCTCCCCTTTTACGTTTTCTATGGCGCGAATTCAAAGTTACTAATTAGCTAATTACAAACTGTACTAAGTGCTAGTCCTCGCGATTACATCGCAGTCGAACAATGGTGGTCGAGGCGTCACGAAACATAACTACACCAAACAACCTTGAGGTCGCGTCACGCGCGCGATGCTTTGGCAGCGAGGTGCTTACTACACGTAATAGTCAATTTAGTTTCTATTTTTATGTTCGTTAGTTTAAAAATTGTATCATTATATCCCTATACAGTATCGTCCCAATTTAATTAGTCAATGTTCAAATAACATTATTCATATATTTATAGTAGATTGTGTTGAGGAAAACCAAAAATATTGTTAAAAATACATTAATCAGTGTCCCCTACTATTATTGGTTTCAACGTAAGGTCTTCAATGCGGTTTTAGAACACTCGCAATGTTGACTAGGTGAAATGGACATTTCGCTTCTACACTTATACATAAGAAATGCACTGAGTTTAGCCAAAACTGGTCAGAATTAATATTGGACATGGAATAAGTATTACACTCACCATCTGAAGTTGAGCTTCCAATTGAAGCCTCCCCACGTCATGTCGGAGGCCTGAATGTACTCGAAAGTGGTATCCGATATGACGTCGATGATGGGACATACCACTGTCGTCCGGTCTTCCACAATCCTCGCCAACAACGGTTCCAACCAACCCTCTGAGAAAGATATGTATGCTTTGATATCCTTAGAGTTGTACAGAGTGGGTCGCAAACGAGTAGAAAGCACTCGTAAACTGACATTGTTGCCCGAACACATCTGAAATCGATCTCAAATAGAAATAGAAATTGTTTTAATAACAACGGTAACAATTTCCGGTAGAAATAGATGTAGCGGCACAGAATAGGCCGACAAAAACGGCTTGAAGACCCCAAGTTACGATTGAAACCTAGTGAAACCTTGAAACATCGATCTGTAATTATATTTCCGAGGATTTTGAACGAAATGTTGATGATAAATCTGTTTTTATTACCTCTATAGCCAATACGATATGGTGCTTTTTTTTTTAAATAAAAAACCACGAATGAAGTAAACAATTATTCTAAAACATATTATTATTATTATACGCGAGCCAGGTCCCTAACAGGGTAGACAGGGCGAACCGAGTGCCAAATATCTCTGTCCTTACGAACCTGACGTGCTTCGTCTTCATTCATCACTCTCTTCATGCATACACGCCGGTTTCGGTTAAAAAAATATATTCAACATAAATTTGCAGACAATATCTATAAGTTCTATGACAATTGACAATTCGCTAGCCATCTTTGAGTCACGACTACACTCGATGTGAACAGATTGGACGCGAGAAAAGCAATCCTATCGCAGTGAATATGAAAAGATTAATTCTTTTTAATAATTTTTGCTTGCGCTAAGCTTTTGGAAAAATCGGCCCCGAGGCGACTTTACGTGCATTTATCATGCAATAATACAATATATGACGAATTTGTACGAGCAATTTGAATGCGATATCTCATCGGACAGGATTACAAGATTGCCAGAGTTCATAGTTCAAATCAATTCTGCTAACGACTATCTTAGTGTTTTCATCCTTGAACCATTGACATTTGACTTGACATTTTTTATACGACAGACGATTCCTATAGGCAATTGTGAGATCGAAAGAGTCACTAATTACTTTAATCGATTAAAGTATCTTCGGTCCCCACAATAAGCAAAGTATTGTTATTGGATGGTATAACAGATATGGCCGCTAACAAAATATCAACTGAATCTGTTGAGTGAAAGGCATACTTACACATTTCGGGGGTCAAGGGTATGATAATTTGACTGCGTAACACTCTTGCGAGACTTAAATATTTCTTCAATCGTATAGACTGTCTGCATAACAATATTATGACCAGATAAAAGTAAAGCAACTGGCCGATTCACGAACAATAAGCAGCCGCAGTCGCCTAGTCCAACATCATGATATTTTACGTATATTTTTTTTTATAATGCGATCAATATTTGGAAATTAATTCGCTAAAGGAATAAAATTGGGAATGAAAAATTGCAATTACGTTATTTTCAAAAGCGAATCCATACATAAATAAAGTGTTTTTATCTTGTCCTTGGGTAACTTACATATTTTTTGGATTACCACGAATTTCTGAATTTCCCCTTAAAGTATTAAGTAAATATAGGTCACAAAAGTTCGCGATTTATGAAGACAGTAGTGTGAGAATAAAGAGTTACCTTTAAATTACTATTTCTTTTTTAATATAAATCTTGTATCGCATAAACATCCTTATTTCTGCAATAGCACAATAGGAAATGATCGTTTTGCGATAAGTACACGAGTATATTGAGTGGGAATTGATTATAACAATATTAGAAACAAACTAGGACATATTTTTGCGCTTGTTGTAACAAATTGATTACTTCACTCGAAAAATGTTTTTTTATTATCAGACTAGGCAAAAGCGAATACTTGTAAAATTTTTACAAGTACAAGAAAAAACTTAACAAAGTGACTTAAACAGGGATGAGTGGAGATAAGGAAAAAAAAATTAAAATAAAGCTATAAATTGCTAAAAATATCGTAACTTGAAAAAAGGCACGGACGGCAAATCTGTGGAGATACAAATATGAATATAAAAAATTAAAAAAAAGAATACCTGTACATTCACAGTGCGCGTCGAGGAAGGTGATGACGTCGCCCTTGACGTGCTTGGCGCCGAGCAAGCGCGCCCGGATGAGTCCCGAACGGTTCTCGGTGCGGAAGAGGTGCGTCGGCACCGGCAGCGTCTTTATGTAATCCTCCAACTTCTTGCCCAGATGTTCTGTGCCGTCATAACGCGGACTTACAAATCAGTCATCTGAACTTAAATTTAATGATGTGACACCGATACAATAACAAACATTTTCTTTATTTATCAAACCAGTGACAACCGAATTATTTGAAATTGATACACTCCAGAAGATCTAGGTTCAAATCTCCAGACTGGTTACGTGCGTTTTGTAACATAAAATTTAAATAACATATACTATAACGTTCAAGGAAAACATCGCAAAGGATCCTAATATGTACAATGTAAGAGAAACATAACTAAGACTAACTAAGTAACATTTTATAACCAACAAAAAGTATTCCGCGGGGCTTTAAACGCGCGCGCCGCTACCTAATTACATCACTACATACTATAAAACAAAGTCGCTTTCCGCTGTCTGCCCCTATGTATGCTTAGATCTTTAAAACTACCAAACGGATTTTGATGCGGTTTGTTTTAATAGATAGAGTGATTGAAGAGGAAGGTTAATATGTAAAATAACATCCATTATATAGTAGAGAAATGCTATTATTTTAGAGGTTTACAATGTGATGTCGTAAATAATTACATTTTATGCGGCGGGGGCGAGACGAAGTCGCGGGCAAAAGCTAGTAATTATATGATACGTGTTGAGTTGGAACAGAGGCTCACCCTTTTCGCTGGCGTCGTCTACAAGAATGATCTCCTTCAGCAAAGGTCTCGGTGATCGGTTGATTGTGCTCCAAATAGTTCGGATTAGCGTCGTCCACGCCTCGTTATGGAACACTATCACCACGCTCGTGGTCGGCAGCAAGTCCGGATAGCGCTTGTCTTTGCACCTGTTGTATTATGAAAATAAATCAAATTACTACATGTGATTGTAACATGATATTAAGTATCTTGGAAACCCTCACAAACACAACATAATAGTTGCAGTGCGAAATTTTCTAATCTCACGCCAAATACATATGTATAATCAATCCATTTCACATTAAAGCTAACGAACCGTATCAGTGTAAGGAAGTAATTATTGTAGTTTTAATAAATTTATTAATTATTAATTATTAATATATTAATTATTAATGTTTAAGCTCTGCAGTGATCGCCTGGTGGTTCAGGTTATGGATCCAAATCGAATGGTCTAAGTGGAAAATGATGGAGTAAATAGGTTCATAATTGCAATAGTTTAAAACGGACTAGATCTACCTTTGTATGGTCATAGAACTATATGACATTTTTAACAATTTCAACAAATTTTATACCGTGTCATTAAAACTTCAGTCATATCACCATACTAAGACTTCCTCCTGACTGGTGGGCTTCATTTTTTTTATTTTATACAATATAACGTTATTTATCTTGCAGGAAAAATTAAGACCTTGACTTTTCCCGCTATCTATACATTAACTATTACTTATCATAAAATCAACATTATTTTGCAATTACTATTAGTTACGTTTAAATTAGATAAGGTTAGAATTTAATAAGTAGCCTATGTTTAATTGTTAGTGATATTAGAAATCAGAGATAGATAATAGTACCTAATGGATATCACTCATTACCAAATCACTGCAATCTATGAGCTATTAAAAGAACATTATATTGGCATTTTATTTGAAACGAATTAAAAATAAGTGGACAAAATTTAGGCCTACTCTAAAAGATTTTCAAAATGTTACTATCGATGAGTTTATCACGTAAAAACTGTTCAGGCGACGATTATATATGATAGAAAAGCAGCTATCAATTCTAGTTACTTTGAAACCATGTAATTAAGTATAACATATTGTATACTAATATTATAAATGGTAGAGTACCTTTGTCTATCTGTCTATTACACCTATAGGCTACATTGATATGTAAAGATTGCAGAGAGAATCCCAACAAATGTAAAATAAGGCATGGTCTATAATGACTTATACTTCCTTATCAATGTGTTTCAAGTATGCAAAGAACTAGTTCCTTAGTTTTTAATTTTAAATTTCTATGACAATACTGTGTTTTCCAGAGACATAGTTAAAAGGTATACCTTTCTACTTACTTTTCAAATCTAACATCGGTAAGAGATCTATTTACTGAGATCATATCGCTTGCAAGTAAATTGAACTGATTTTCTTGAAACTTGTCCAACATCAACTTCTCCTGTTCTATTGGAATGTTTACAGCTTTCCCTGAAATAGAAAAACAGATTTAGAATCCTAATGATCTATTACTTTTGTATTACAACTATATAAAAGTATTTACTCATATTTTATATGTCTCATTTGATGTAATGGCTCTCTCCAAATAATAGCAACATTATCTGACAATATCTTGAAATTTGCATATTGTGAAATATCCAAATTTTATTCTAAAACTGCACAAATACAGGGAACCGTGTATGGTATTGCGTGTTACAATTATTTGTTATTTATTCAGGTTAATTTTAAAATACTGATATGCTCTTAGTAATTTGGATGATTGTCTTTTTTTTAATCACTGAAACATGCCGCGGCACTCATACCCCGATGGGGTTGCAGAGTGGAAGCTATCTCAATATGTAAGCAACATTTGATGCAGTCAACATTTGGATGGTCGACTGTTAGCAGCAAATTTTCATTACCTTTTCACCATTACGTAACAATCCTTAAAATCACATCGGCAACTTTAACCATGGTTTTAAAACATCAAGCAGATAGAATGGCTACTAATTTAAATTTGTCCCAATCCATATTGGACCGGCATCGTGTATACCATGCTCGTCAGTGTAGCGTAAAAGGAATAAACTACTTATAGTTCAAACGTAAATTTGTGATATCGTTTAAATATGTATGCCACATGAGTGTAAAGTTGTTAATCATTGTGATAATAAATTATAACTGGAAAAACGTTTAAATGTATCCTGGACGCAAAGAACCAGACATGAAATTGTGGATTACGTCATACAGATGCATGCACTTCAATGATTTATTTGAAAAGACAGCTATAAAACAGCAAGTGAATTCCATTTCTAGTCCAAAGTATGATTGAAACATTAATATTACAATGATGACTAATAGGTAATAAAAACAATATGAAGTAAACGATACAATTCTGACTTTACACATTCAATAAATATAAAGCGACTGACATCTTGGATACATTAATCATTCCAATTGAAAGTCTATGCATAGACTTAACAAAGAGTAAATTATGTAGATGATTCACTAATTGCACTTAATTGCTTAACAAGACTTATGACAGAGATTACACAGTTGGCTACAAGTGGTAAATATAGTCATAAAGTAGCAAATATACTTGTAACTTTAATACTTCACGAAAAAACAATAACACTAAATAATCATGCCACTGATAAGCATCTTTACTAGCATAACATAGATAATATTACAGGAACACTATTTTCACCGCACGATTTGACTATGACATATGTATACATTTCAGCATTATTTACATATTACACAAGGTTATCTTGTTTATAGTCACTTTTTCAAAATCGAATATAAATATGTAATAAATAAACTTAATAAATAAATTAACTTCATATTTTACTGCCAAGTGAGGATTGTAACAAGTTTAATTTAATAATGTATTGATTTAAATGAACTTACCCATTTCTCCTGGCAATTCTCCTTCGGGTTTCACGGAGGGTGCAACTGCCCATCGCTTGAGCTTAGATCTGGAGTATGGAGACAGCATGAGGCCATCTTCGCCTAGCTCTTGGTCTACTTCATTCTCTTCTATGTTTGTGTCACCGTCGTCTATTTTTTGTTGCAACGCTGCAGCAATAGCTGCTTTTTTACCCCTTACCTCTTCTACCTATTTTTGATAATTAAACACAAATTATTTCAAGTAAATTAAATACATTCGACAACTACATACATACATGAAAATTTCACACTGAAATGTTCTTAGAAAACATTTGTACATAAATTAACACCTTATGAAACATTTACATACAAGCAATAGCATAACCAGAGATATAATCATACACTTGTATTACATACCTATTCATAACTTAGGTGACCAAGCAACAACAAAGTTATTTAAGATGTAGGTGATTGACTTTATGCATAATAGCATACTTACTTTGAAAGTCTCACTATTTGTTTTCTTACACTCCCAACCATCGCCGAAACAGTCTGAATATAGTGCCAAAATAACGACGTCAACTAACACCCAGGCGAGGGATGTGAGTATGATTATTCGACAAGTGTGTATTCTAATTTTACTTCTGAACATTTTGTGATTAATCTACTATAAAACCAACTTTATTTCACTGCCACATGTCAATGCAACGCGCGCCCAACTGTTGTCGACCTGCAAGCAAGAACATGGCTCAACAATAGTGGCTAATTTTGAATACAATGGACCGTAACGTTTCCTTCTAGAAATATTATTGTAATTTGTATATAAAGCATCAAACAAATATTAAAATAAAAGTTGAATGTATCTCTGCAAAGTAGGTTTCCGGATGTAAATTGTGATAATTGTACTAATTTTGCAAAATATTCCACTTAAAATATGTTACGAAAAATCACTCATAAAATATTCACACTTACAAGATACACGCTTAGTTTTTAGAGGGTTATTTATTGAAGTATTCTGTTTTATTTCAAGAATAAAGGGAAGCGGTCGACAATCTCCAAACGTATACGCACGTATATACGTCAAACTTTCTATATCTCGAGTGCCGTGTCCTCTCAGTTCGGATACACAGTACATTATCGGGCTGTCACTGCAAATGTACCTGACTGTGACGGATAAAAAATATAAATTTCTAATAATACTCTTGATTGATAAAAAATATTAACGAAGTGACAAATTTTTGTAATAAAATTTCTATAATAAAAATTTATCTTGATACTGTAGATATATTCAAAATAATACATCAAAGACTTTATTTTGTGTTTGTTTTTACTACAAATAAAAATAGTTTAAAATTCTATTTCCACTTGGCCACTTAATGGCAGCAATCATGCTAACTGCACTTTCCAATTATAAATTATTTATAAAGTCATAGATATCCATAATAGTTTTCGTGTTTTGGACGGCATGTTGAGAAAACTGGTCATAGGTTGAACAATTAATAACATTATTAGGTAATAATCTTTGAACTTGTGGGAGGTCATAAGAGCGGCTGACAAGAACAATGGAGTACAGCTATTCCAAACCTCCCACTGTTGTGAAAATAAAGATTAGGTACTACAAAATAAACGTTTGCAGCTAAATTGTCTTTTAGCTCTTTGAATATTTAAAACATAGAAATTTTCAATAGTATTACCGTACAATACTTAAATCTATTTGACTAATTTTGTTTGACGTACAATATAAGAAAAGAAATATTTTTCTTGATCATCATGTAATTTATGAGTAAAGTTTTAATTCGCTACGCATGCATTTTAAATAATTTGTGTAAGTCATGAATTTTAATTGAAAACATTGGGCACAAGATACGGTAATTGATTTTCTATTGTCGTTTTTGTGATCTAGTGAACAGTGTATATAAATGTCATTGTCAACTGTCAATTTAAAAATGTCATTTTTAACTTCTGCGGGGGTCGTGGGGGGAAGTTTATTTTAGATGAATACCCAGCTGAATTATTTATAGTTAACTTGCTTTATCACATTGATTTGATAAAGAGCTAGATCAACAAGTTGCGAAACTGCCTACTAATAGTCTTGTGAGTTCATAATATAAAATTAATATAATGACTATTCGGTGCATACGTGGTTTTGCCATTTTTCATAATTGATACAGCGATTAGTAATCATGAATCGAAGCAAGAATAATAACATTAGAACGACACGGGGTTCAGTGAACACTAGCGAGAACGAGATGGTCTCGGATAATTTCCGGCTTATTACCGACGAAAACAAATCTGTAGATTTAAAAAATGGGAAAGAAAATTCGTGGATTACTGGAGTGCAAATGTTTATTTCCTTTTTGCTCGCCGGCTATGGAATGGTGGCAGCCAGTATCCTGCTTGATCATGTTCAACACTGGAATGTCTTCAAGGCTGTATCCGAAGTGTATATCCTCGTGCCAGCACTGCTTGGATTGAAGGGTAATTTGGAAATGACTTTGGCATCGCGCCTCTCTACTCATGCCCATCTAGGACATCTTGATACACATTTGGGTTCTTTGGTTATTAGTAATCTATGTCTTATTCAGTGCCAGGCAGTCTTAGTGGGTTTTTTAGCTGCAATGGCAGCAGTGGCTATGGGCTGGATACCCGATGGTCAGTTTTCCATTGGCCATGCCATGTTGCTGTGTGCCTCCAGTGTACTTACAGCATCATTAGCTAGTTTTGTTCTAGGACTAATTATGATCGGTGTTATTGTTGTATCTAAAAACATGAACATAAATCCTGACAATATTGCCACACCGATAGCAGCAAGTTTGGGGGATTTAACAACGCTAGCCCTTTTATCATCCATAGCGTCTCTGCTATACAGATCTATAGATACAACAATAGCTTTGGCCTCTTTAATTGTAATCATAGGTGTAGCGCTCGTACCAATATGTGGTTATGTTGCTTGGAACAATAACTTTACCAAGCAAGCTCTAGATGAAGGCTGGGTTCCTGTAGTCTCTGCAATGGTGATAAGTAGTGTTGGAGGATTGATATTAGACTATACAGTATCTAATTACAAAGGAATAGCCGTTTTTCAGTTAATTATAAATGGTATAGGGGGCAATATGGTTGCAGTGCATGCCTCAAGACTATCAACCGCTTTGCATACTGGCCAACATGAGGATTCAGTCTTAGGTAAAACAAGTCAATTATTATTACTCATGGTAATACCAAGCCAGTTAATATTTATTTATTCAATAGCTGCAATACAGGCCGGCCATACATCTATCACACCTATTTTTATTTTTATTTACATGTGTGCTGCTCTCTTACAAGTTTGGCTGTTATTAATTATAAGTCATTATATGGTGGTGTGGATGTGGAAACTAGATATAGATCCAGACAATTCAGCCATTCCATATATGACAGCTCTGGGTGATTTGCTCGGTACAGCATTTTTAGGTGTGGCTTTTCATGTATTGTATGCTATAGGGGATAAAGATAGTGATTTAGGGGATTAAATGCTATGATGGCATAATTGTTGATAGCCATTAAAATGTTACTGACCAGGTGTAAGCTGGTTGTATACAAAAGTTTGTTATGTCATCTTTGGGTTGTCACTGACACCTTCCAATGTAAGGTAAAGGACCATAGATCAAATTAATCAAATAGTTACTGTAATAGGGTACAATGATAACATTATATTTGCAAAATACACTTACAAAAATGTTTGAAATTTCAAAAATCAAGTGACATGACAAAATTGAGAGGATGAATTTCATTGTTCTAAATTCGAATGTCTTAGATGAGTCTCAAATTTATATATACTTTTTTGAATTGATAATCGGTGTTTTAATTTCAAATTCACTTATTGTCTGTGTTATTTAATTGTGAATATATGTTCATATACATTAAAATTCATCTATATTGTTTATGAAAATAATATATGTTGTCAATATATTTTTTATTTAAAATACAAGAGGTACATTTGAAATGAAATTGAAAGTTGTATATTGGTGCTATACATTTCATATCAAAGGTTATATTTTTACTATGTAGTAGTGTACTTTTGTGCATTGCAATAAAAGTTGAACAAAAAAATGCAGTTCTTTCATTATCCTCGAAATATATTTGAAAAGTAGGTAAATATTTATAGTTTGAAAATAAACTTCAAATATTTGACTGCTTGACATCACAAGATGTGTTATCGTGAACAGACATCTCTACATTATATAAAAACTTTTGCAAATGTCATTTCAAAGAGTTTACAGGATAGATAAGATTTCAACATTTACAGTTACCTACTATGCTATATATCTTATATTTGCATACTTTGATCACCCGATCAATGTATGCAAAAATAAGATATAAGCATAAATATACTAGATATAAGCATAAATATATAGCTATACTAATAATATAAAGCTGAAGAGTTTGTTTGATTGTTTGAATGCACTAATCTCAGGAAATATTGGTCAGATTTAAAAAATTCAGTGTTAGCTCATTTATCGAGAAAGGCTCTAGGCTATATTACATCACGCTAAGATGAATAGGAGACGAGCAGCAATAAAAAATAATTTATATGGCAGAACAATGTTTGCCAGGTCAGCTAGTTATGTGTATAACCTAAGTCCATAATCACCATATGAAAACTTATTTTTTAAAATAAAATAATGTCGCTTTCCACTGTATATCCCTATATATGCTTGGATCTTTACAACTACGAAATGGATTTTGATGCAGTTTGTTTTCATAAGAGTGATCCAAGAGGAAGGTTTATATGTATAACAACATAATTTAGTAGGAAAATACTGTTACAATTTATATGGCAGAATGTTTGCCGGGTCAGCTGGGTTTTTTTTTAATGGACATCACAAGTCATTGAAAATTTATAAGATGACGTTAAACACCCATTCAATGAACATTACAGCAATGCTGCTTAGCTAAATGTATATTTATTGGCAACTTCTATTAGTGTAAAAAAACAAGTTTGACTTTTAGTTTTGTTTATTCTCTTAACACTACATGTTTACTTGACTTCACGCAACCTTCTTACTGCAGACCTGCACGATGAGGCAGCTGTGGTCGAGAATACCCAGGCTCCCCCGGCTACAGTCCTTTTGCAGCGTTTGCATGACCAAATGCCAACACAAGAGCGCTTCATGGCATCCTGAAAACACATCAATATACATTTTAATTTGAAACTTTTACATAAACATGGCAATATGCTATCCTATTACTAACTGAAACTATCCTATTACTTAGTAATAGGGACATTCACAACAATCTGATCACAAACATGCCAGAACCTTTTACTATGATGACCAGACCAGACTGATAAATTGCAATATATAATACTTATATAGATATTTTCACCCTCGCACAAGTCAGAATAAATATGCTCATCATAAAAATGTTTGCCCTGGGTGGGAATGGAACCCACAATCTTTGATTTAGCAGCCGGGGTCTCTAACCACTAAACCAAGAGGCCTATCAATATGTTTAGTTATAAACTCAATAAGATTAAAGTTAACTAAAAACTTGTAGAAAATTGATTTATAAAGAACTTCTAAAATAACTCAACTATAACATAACTCTCTACATATTGTTTATATGGATCTTAACATTGGGAAATTTATTTATTGTATATCTAAACTAAAGTGGCAGTTAGCCCAATTTTTATTAAATTGGTTGGTATCATTTAGCACACTGCTCTACCTACTGATTTGCTCATCTCATCCGCAATACTCATTTAGTACCAGCATTTACATATAAGCAGTCAGTCAAAACAAGATTGTTCAGTCTAGATAATCAATTAATCTTGTATATTTTACTTATTTAAAAATAATCTGAAAGTTTAATTACGAATAGTAAACATAACATCGCACACACAGGAAAAGAATTGTAACAAAAGTTGATCTTCACACAAACACTGATTAGATCGTACTGTTTATAAACTAACCTTTCCACAGAAAGAGCAAGTGTATTTTGCGTGTTGCGTTACTTCCATCTTTTTGACCATTTTACGCAGTGAGGCACCATAACGTGTGCCATATTTGCCAGTAATTCCAACCTTTTTCGTACGCTTTGCCTGAAAAGAAGATGAGCAGTCAGTAGAAAAAACTTTGTGTAAGAAACAACTTCAGATCAATGCTTGATAAAAATATCCATTTCTCATTGAAGGTTTATCACAAAACTTATGAATTCATAATATTTCACATTAAAACTATCAATGATTATTAATATATTTAGAAATTAGTTTCTCACCATTTTAGAAAAACCTGCCTAACAAAACTGTTGACAGAAAAAGAGAAACGACAGTGACAGTGACAAAAGAATAAACTATCTGACACAATTACTTAACTGATGTAGGCTACTGCAAGCAGGTATAGGTATGACAATATATCAAATAGGTTATAAATGTGATATTCATTAGAACTCTGTCTTATGTCATTAAATATTGCATTACTATGTAGGCATCATATAGAAAATCTCTGTACATATAAATTAGTTATTTAATATTTAGTTTCAGTAATATGTAATGCTAATTTAATTATACCCTAATATGAGACCGGCTTTGTAATTGTCATCAATGTAATTGTACCACGACTTGCTGTCTGGTTAAAATTCTCATTAAATTTGGCTTGTAACTTGATGGGTTTAATGTCTAGAGACCTTTGTCTAAGTAAAGAAACTGATTGTAACTGTCGCTGTCATAATTGACAGCTTTGACATAAGACAATCGTCAATAACGACAGACAACGTCCATTTCAACGACCTACAAATCTGCAAAGGTCGATCTTTCGGTTTTTATATAAAACCGTCCTTATTATTTGGACGGATTAGGTATAGTGAAAATATTCTCAGAAATGTTGCGAACGATTCTTGTACGAAACCAGGTATTAACCGAGAGTCTAAAAAAGGCTATCCGCTGTAATGTCACGAGATGTATAACCACAGAGTTAGCCAGAAGGAAACATTCTAACAGGTAAGTTGTATTCAAATACTATTTTTTGTAGCGTTTCATTTACGATATATCATAACTTTTGATATTGAGAGGAGTTAGATCATAAAATTTTTAATATGTCGTGTATTTGTCACATAATTGACGAGGTTTGCGGCGCGAATTGCATAACCAAAACGTCAACGATTTGCCTTGAGAAATGTCATTCGCGAATCGCGAAACATGTGAGATAGCCGGCAACCAGAGAATAAATCTCACAATTTCCCATGTTGTTTTACGATTACTGTTAAACCTAGTTGGAAGTAAAATTAAATAGAGGTTGTAACTGTACAGTGCAGACCAGACGATCTAACGACTAATCTAGGATATAGGATTCTCATTATAATATATTGAAAATGTTATCACTAAACACATGTGCTTTTCACTTACCATCATCTCATAGGAGTTTTTTTTGCTGTCATCTTTCATAGACTGTAATAAGAAATGATTTACTAAGTCTATCTATGAAACACTTAACTTTTTAATACAATAATTTAAAATTTGCCACTTAGCAACAAGGATTAGGCAATAGCTCTAAGTATTATGATTATTGCCATATGTGCACTTTACAGATTATTATCACCATCCAACAAGAAGATTGTGTCCACCTCAAAATGGAATACTCCGATGAGATATTATTCAGACCTGCCTTCACACAACAAGGTGAACCTGCCAGCTCTGTCTCCCACCATGGAGAGTGGCTCCATTGTCAGTTGGGAGAAGAAGGAAGGTGACAAACTTAATGAAGGTAAACACAATACTTTTTCTCAAATCATTTTCAGTGTAGATATCGTTCATTCTTTTCTCATATTTTAACCGGTATGGGCTGGAAACTTAAATTGATACAATACTTTGTGTCGTTGAGAATGTTATATGAAATAACTATACATAAACTGGTAAAATTGCAACTACTTAACAGTTTGTGCAGGATATAATAAATTACTAGAGCTGGCTATTTTATGTTCATATAATCTGTAATGTGTTTGTGTGTAAAGTCTATATGATTTGAATATAGAACAAAAAATCTATTTATTACATCGATATACATTACAATTATGTCAACATAATGTAACATTATGCCCAGTGGATATGTACCGGGCTGTAGAGCTGTGGGTTGTGTCTTTAATTCTTGTGTAAGATAAATATCTGTGTGATAAGCACAAGAATTTGTTTCGCTTCAGATAATATTCATTATACAACAATGTATAAAGGCTAATACATGTTATGTATTTGTTCCTGGATTGTTATAGCACAGGCTATGTCGAGTGTGTCATTAGAAGGCTGTGTGAAGTTCTGTGTGTGTAAGACTGTGTAAAGTTAGCCACGTTTATTTTAGGAATTACTGCCAGCTTATCTTCTATCATGTATGTAATAATGTCAGTTTTTTTCATAATATCAACTACACACTTGCTTAATGTTGCATAGGTGACCTTCTGTGTGAGATAGAAACCGACAAAGCAACCATGGGTTTTGAAACCCCCGAAGAGGGTTATCTAGCGAAAATTTTGATACCCGCGGGAACTAAGGGAGTGCCGGTCGGTAAATTGCTGTGCATCATAGTTGAAAATCAGGCCGATGTTGCTGCATTCAAAGATTTTAAGGATGATTGTAAGTATACCATAAAATAAAATACTGTAAAGTGATTTAATATTAAATTAATGCTTAATTTTAATTGTTGTTATAAAGCATGTTTGTGTTTGTTAATTTTGCAGCTGGGGTGAAATATCAATTTTTATCCATTCTAATATCTCTTATTGTAACAGACAAAAATGTTTCTGGCATATGAATTTGCATTTCAAACTCATGTGAAATATCTGTAGTGATTAGTCAATTTACCAGTAATATTTTAAATAACAGTAATAAATTTCAAACCCTAACAATATTTTTATGTGTATTGCATGCACGAGAAAGTAACTCGTTGTTGTTTAAAAGATGGTATAACACATAACATTTGCATGAGTTTTATTAACAATCGATTGTGACCCGCAGCCACAGGTGCCCCTTCAAAGCCTGCCCCACCCAAAGGTAAATATTTTAACTGTCTATTATTTCATATGTAAACTAAGCATGTGTTATATAATATCTAAGTGATTGCAGATAAATCTAATCTAATCATCAAATCTAAATGATTGTATTTGCTTTGGATACGATTTTTTAATTTCTAAAACATATTTATCTTTTTGGATCATCATTTTCAAACGATGTTTACTCTCAAACAGCGGCTGCGGCTCCTCCGCCGGCGGCGGCGGCTCCGGCTGCCCCCGCCCCGGCAGCACCGGCACCTGCTGCGCCCGCCCCTGCGGCAGCCGCTGCAGCTGCGCCTGCAGCCCCCGCTCCTACCAGCAGGATTTACGCTAGTCCCATGGCGAGAAGATTAGCCGAGATCAAGAACATTCGACTTGGTGGTGAGTTTACGTTCTTTATTATCTGTTTTTTTACTCACAACCTAATACATTTTTTGGAATCAGAAACAAATTCTGTGGATTTTCCGGTAATATTTTGAAATCGCTGAAAGATAGCTAAATTTAGTTATTTTGTTAAATTTTCAAAAATACATTTTTTTCCCTATAGTCCATTTAATGAGTTATAATTATTATATTATTATAATCGCACAATGAGAAGGTGTATTTGTGCTAATCAATGTTGTGTTATCTTATCAAAAAAAGGTCATTTTAAAAAAGGCTCTAAAAAATATTGGGATTACAAATGACGTTTGTTTTTCTGTAGTTGCAGTTGTAGTTTTTCTGTAGTTAACACTTAAATAATTTTAAAAGTAGAGTTAGACTTTTGCCAAAGATTCTTAAATTTTTAAACTTTAAGTGTTAGTGTGATGCATGCCATTTATACAGGGCAAGGTTCTGGGCTATATGGATCGCTGAAAAGTGGTGATCTCGCAGGCGCCCCGGCCGCAGCCCCGGCCGCAGCGCCCGCGCCCCCTGCGCCTGGCGCGACCTATGTGGACATACCCCTCTCTGGCATGCGGGAAACTATCGCCAAGAGATTGTCAATGGCGAAGCAGACCATCCCACACTACCAGCTCTGTGCAACTGTTAATGTTGAGAAAACACTCGCAATGAGAAAGATTGTGAATGAACGACTTGAAAAGGAGAAGGCTGGAGTCAAGGTTAGTGTGATACCTTTGATCATAAACGTACTATCAGTTATGTATTAGTAATAAATAAACAATATTCTTATATAACATTAGTAATATTTGTTTCAATAATCTGATACTAAAATTTATAATCAGAAATTTTCATCTTCTTTTTTTCAATCAATAAGTATGTTACGAGTCAATGTAATATTTTATCTAAACACAGTAAGATTTAATCTAGATTATAATAAGATAATTCTATATACATTTTCCAGGTGTCCGTAAACGACTTCATAGTGAAAGCGGTGGCTTCGGCCTGCAAGCGAGTCCCCACTTGCAATGCGCACTGGATGGAGACGTTCATACGACAGTAAGATTCATTATCTAATCTATTAACATATCTTACTGTGGACGCTAGGAAGATGAATTATCTCATTATCATGAGTATAATATGTACATATAATCTCCTTATTCATACATGTGCAATATCAGTGACATAGTTGTGCTGTGTTTTGTTTCCTTGTCTCTTAATGTATACGCTATATGATGGACAGGGAAAAACTACAATCACTAAAATATTATCATTAAGCATTTGTAAATAAAGTTGCTAATAATGCTTTTCTTTTCTTATCATTATGATAATTGTCTTGAATTATTTTTACTTAGATTTTTCCTTTAATAGCATATAAGAGATAGGGAAGCATGTATGTATGACATGTATTTGGTACAGGTTTAAAATTGCAACATTTGATCCAATAAATTATTAATCAATATAATTATGAATTTGTTAGGCGTTCCACTATTGTTATTGATATAAAACGGGTTTTCTCTTAGAATAAGAAGGGTAAGACCATAGTCTGTTTACACAACTTGGAGAAGCACATTTCCATATTGATGTTTTCCTTCATTGATATAGTAAAACTAGAGGTTGTGGGTTCTATTCCCACTTAGAACAAACATTTGTGTGTGCAGCATATTAGTTTGCTCTGTGTTTGGGCGTAATATAAATATGTATATAAGTATTATGTTTTATGTATGTTTACCAGCTGTCCAGTTGCCATAACACAGGCATTGAATTGTCTAATTTGGAATCGGTTAGCCGCGTGTGGAGTTGTCCCTGAATATTATTATAAACAGTATAACAATCTTCTTCCAGGTTCTCGAACGTAGACGTGAGCGTTGCGGTGGCCACGCCCACCGGCCTCATCACGCCGATCGTGTTCAATGCGGACTCTCGTGGAATTATAGACATCGCCACCAACATCAAGGAGCTGGCGCAGAAAGCTAAGGACGGCAAGCTCACTCCGCAAGAGTACCAAGGAGGCACCGTGACCGTTTCCAACCTCGGCATGTTTGGTGAGAATTTTGTTGTATTAACAGTAATGCGTTATTTCCTTTGTAAGCAGAAATATATTGCGTCCAGTATATTAATACAGTAAAATAAATAAATTGCGTACAGTAAAATAAATAAATTGCGTACAGTAAAATAAACAAATATTATATACTGTTAAATCCCTTTTCACTGCTAGAAAAGGTGTTGCATAAATATTGCAACTTAAAACAATCAATTTATTATGATACCTTGAATTTCAGGAATTACAATGTTCAATGCAATCATCAATCCCCCACAAAGTTTCATCTTGGCCTGCGGTGGCCTCCAAGAAATCGTCGTACCCGACAAAAATGAACCCCAAGGGTACGTATGAGTTTTGGTTTCATTAAATCACAATACAAGGTTACGATTAACTTTAGTACTATGCTACAAATTATATTGTTGTTATTGTTGTCAAATAAGTATATTATTTTTTTCTTTCTTCCTGTAACCACTCCATGAGCTTGAAAGGATCTCGTGAAGTTGTAATAGTATGTTGGTCTACGAACATAGGGCGTTTATAAGTGATCTGTGCGCAGGTTCCGGCTGGCGAAGTTCGTTACGTTCACGGCGTCGGCCGACCACCGCGTGGTGGACGGAGCGGTGGGCGCGCAGTGGATGAAGGCGTTCCGGGAGAACCTGGAGGACCCCGCCAACATCATCCTGTGAACCGGGACACCGTAGACTAACGCTTCGTTTCAATTTGTTCTTGCAATTTGTTGCCTGACTGATGCCGTGGTAATGTTTTAGTGAAACTGTCTTTTAGTCTAAGAGTAATATTTTCTTTGATATTTTTTTAAATCACTTATTGCTATTGATGATATTATAATGAACGTCTATGACGGATCTAAGGACTCGTTTCTGTATTCGAAATCAATTATTATTTATTATTATTGTCAAGGTCCAATTACGACATTTGAAATAAATTTTTTTTGTATTGTTTAAATCGTGTTTAAAATATTAATTTGTTTTAAGTGAAACTGTTTTTTTAGTGTTTGTATTTTTTGGTTCGATTGTAAGTAATTTGTATTTTATTATTTACTTTAAGAATAAAATCAGAGGAACATACGTGCTCGAGCCAAGCAGCAAATTGCACTGAGTATATTGACCTTCATATGTACTGCCATATCCTTCGTATGAAAATGGTATTGAGTTAAGTGTTCTGAATTGTGACCATTCTTAATACCCCACTGTATAGCTAATTGTAGTTAAGATTTCTTAATAAGTTTGTATGTTTAGGTAGATAAGCACGCAAATTAGTGACCTTACGCGAGGGATATGCAAGTATTATTGTGAAGGATTTATTTATTTAGTATAATTAGGTTATAAATCGTACAATGAAATATGCAAACCAAGGAAACTAGTGTTTTATTGACGTTACATAATCGACAGCATCCCTATGGTATACAGTGGTTTACAACTTTTTAGTTCAGCGAGTTAGGTTGAGAATCAGTGGTCCATATTATAAGGTAACAATAGACGAAATTCTGATAATGCATGTAAACCTGTCTACTTGTGATTGCAAGCGATAGTAAAAAAAAATGAAAGGTAAGTGATGCCTTGTCTTTTTTTTTATTCAAAGGTTCGTTTATATGCATTTTTGTATAGATTATAATTTATATAATATATATAGCACCCTAATCATTTGGAGTAAAGATCTATCTATTGTTTTTCATTATTTATTATTTTCTAATGTGATGGAAATTGAAAAATGGTTATTGTAAATACGTAACCGCAAAGCGACGTAATTACATAACTACAGACGTCTTTTGTTAGCAACATATTGTTATTGTAATGTATTTGATGCTGCTAGATGATTTTATGAATGTTGGTGGAATATATTTTATTTATAAATAAATCCACTTTTAACATACGTATAGACTTTCATTATAGTTTTATCGTAATTACTGTCACAATATATTTTGAATGTTGGTTATATGAATAAAAATGTAGCCAGAAATATCTCTATTTCAATACGGTAAAAATGAATACAGTTCCTTTATTTTTTAAATTAATATTTGTATAATCCTTGAAATATCGTGTACGTTTGATGCCATGTGACCAGTTATAGAATGCGCAGAATAATAATGATTTTGTAGTGCCTTATTTAGTTGTTCCTAAAGGAATACTAGCGCGTACCCTATGTTCGCTACGTAACTCGGCCTTGGCCGGTGGTAAGAGGAAGACAAAGACAAAGACATTTATTTGCATAAATCTGGCTACATATAAAGATGTTACAAGATGGATTTACGAGACTGAAGGAAAACATAAAATTATTATTACCTACTAAATGATTACATTACACAAAAATTTACACACACGCAAAACATTTAAGATAAACACGAAACCGTGACTCCGATACCCGGGACGGTAAGTGTGGTAGACCCTTAGTTTTGTGCAAACGGACCGAGTTAATTAATACCCGATATATAGCTAAAAATCAAAATTTCATCTAAATCTACCGTAAAATTTTAGTTTTTTTCAATGCAACAATTTATACTTTTGCATAAATAATAGGTCATGGCCGAAGACATTAAACTTGTGTGCTAAATAATATTGAAATGAACTATGGGCCGGTCGTGGATGGACACCGGTCGTGGATGGACACCTGTCACGCATGACTGTTAGAATTAATTAATTCTAACGTGACATGTGATTATATTTACACGCTTTAAATGCACATTTGCTTTCTAGGCAAGGTCAGTTCATGTTTATAAATAAAGTACCATACTGATTATAGTAACGCTAGTAACTAGAAGATGTGACCTATACGCATTTCAGTTTTCATTATAATATGGAGTCCTCGATGTAATATATTAAAAAATGTATTAAAAAATATATGACTGAAGCTGGTAACTTAACTTGGAGTCAAGATTACTCGGTTTTATTTTTGTTTAAATCCCCTGTATTTTGTTTTATACTGTCGCGCGTATCTCTCATTGTGCAATTGGAAAAGATAAACATTTTGTATGTAGTTTCGTCATTTTGTAACGGCTTTGCTGATATCCTAGTACCTATGTCGGAGTATCTATGTCCCTAAACATAGTCTCATAACTATTATGTGTGCGTTGTAAATTATTCATTATGCGAAGCCATTAATTGGTCTTTTTACTAATTGGTAATACGTAAAGGGTTGGTTTGCAAGGACAGAGATATTTGGTACTCGGTACTTTCTGCCTACCCTGTTAGGAACCTGGCGTGATGTTATGTATGTATGGTAATACGTAGTTTTATAGACACTGATCACAATTCCCATCATGGCTATTATCACATAAGGACAGGTGCCTACATTACAATATGCATGAGATTCTTTCGCGTACCGTGCATCAGGTGTGTTACTAATATGGCTCGGCAAGACATGCCAATTGCTATAAAAGTTTTTATCCTTCAGGTATATTGCAGTAAAAATGACTGACAATGACGAATCAATAGAATTAGAAGAATCAGATACTAATGTAAAAAAGGCCATGAAAGAAGTGCCCGTTGTGCAGGACCAGGGTTGTTTTCAGCATGAAACCGGCGACGTGTACGAAGGATTTTTCGAAGCTAAGAAAAAAGATAGGAGCGTTAAAATGCACGGTAACATATTTACTATTGTTTATCGAGATGTGTCTCGTGTTGTGATCCTGACTCGTATGTATACTTATGTCAGCGTCAATATAAATATAAAGATAGATCTAGCTATTAATAGCGGACACTGTTACTCGCGTACGCCGTACTCTATAATTAGGACTTAATTCTGTTTGCGGAACAAATCGTAACAGACTTAAATAATGTAGTTGCATGATTAAATTATACTGAAAGGTAAGGGTGGGGACCTATTTAGGTAACTCAAGTTTTTTAGATACTTACCTATTTAGCTACCTACGTAGGTAACAGTTGTTCCTCCAGGAAGGATACAAAAATGTTGTTAATCGTATAAATTACCTACTTTTAATACTTTTAAGTCCATCGATAAAAGTAGAACTTTAACCATCTATACGAATTACAATAAACAAAGTAAACCACCTATTCTCGTTTACAAGAATAATGAAATGTATTATAATGATTTGTTCATTTATATTTCAAAGTTCAAAATTTTCTTTGTCAAAGTTGCGAAATTTTCGTAAAACAAGGAAATTCTTGGGAAAACTAAAGAAAAAATGGGAGAAAAAGTAGCCTATGTTCACCCCAAGACCCTCAAGTATCCTCTATATGAAATTTCATCACAATCGGTTCAGCGGTTTAGCCGTGATCACGTCACAGACAGACAGTGTAACTTTCGCATCTATAATATTAGTATGGAGTATGAATGAGCACGAAATTTCTTGATTGTTTATTGTTATTTGCACTGCTACGTAACGTAGGTAGGTAGGTACATGAGGATTTAATTGAATGGTACGTTACGATAACACGTTAAGAGTCGCTCTGTACCTAATATTAGCATTTATCGTTTTCGAGCATACGTAACAGTTTTTAATCCTGCTCCCACGTAAAATCTAAATTGGAAATGCAACGAAGCAGCACTGAATGTTTTTGTCTTTTATCGAGTTGTGTTTATTGGACCGTTGAGCGATCCATTCCAGCTCATAAATGCAAAGCGTTACGCTCTAATTGACAAAATGCTGTATTTAAGAACGGACGTTTTGTCTTGAGTTGATTAATTTTTTGTTTTGAAATCAATGTCGGCAACGATTATACATTTTTGATTAGTAGGATATAGCAGAATTTTCATGCATAACGTAGATGACGTGCGGCTAAAGTTTCTCATATTCGCCAATAAATCATGAAGGTAATACCAAGTTGGATAGCATTTTTACTTCAATTATAGTTTTTATCAATGTGCTTCTTATTGATAATTACTATAATATACCTCTTCGCCTAGTGGTTAGAGAATGTGCCTATTAAACCGATTCCTTAGTTCGATTCCCACACAGCACAAACATTTGTGCGATGTGCACAATAATATCTATGTAACTGATATGTCGCTTGTACAATATGTATGTTTATAAGCTCTCAGGTTATAATAATATAGTCATTTAATTTCCTAATTTGGAATCAGATAACCGTGTGTGAAATTGTCCCAATTAATATTATTATTGTTATTATTTCTATACAAGGTCCAGGAAAGTACAGGACAGCAGAAGGTGACACTTATATTGGTACTTGGGATACCGATAAGCTAAGTGCTAATGAAGATGTGACCATCGCATACACTGACGGCGCCAGATACGAAGGACTGTTTAAGGATTGGTGTTACAGTGGTCGAGGAAGATACGTCTATCCCGACGGAAGTATTCTGCGTGGTGATTTTGTTGAGAACAGCCCAATAGGGCACCTGACGTTTTTAGACCCTAACGAACACGTGTGGCTGGGTCGAGCTGAACAGGGCTATGGGTGGTTCCAGCCGACAAATCATTACTACGATATGCTGGAGAAAACGCGAGAGAGTAAAGTAAAAAGAAAACGTAAGGTCGCGACAAATACGTCACAGATTTGAAAATAATTAAAAAGTCTACTTTAAAATTCGAATGTTTAACTTTTAATAAATATTGATGTTCGTTTAAATGTGTATATATTATAGTTAATAACATGCATATATACATTAGGTACATAGGTGTAATTTCGTTCAATGTTATAAGGTACCAGTGATTGAGTGTTAATCTTACTTATAGAAGTGACTAAAGCAAGTAAGAATTAACCAATTTTTTATTGAAGTAACCAATTTGTTGAGTTTCAAAGATGTTCCGTTACTTGGGCTTTGTTTTAAAAAACTGCGTTTGATAAAGTAACGGTTTATGTTCGGATTCCATTCATGCTGTACTTATGAAGGAAGGGCTATACTCGGTTGGATGTAAAGTGGGTCACTCGACTCTACTGATGGACGTGACAGGAAACGAATCTACATTCCAAAATTCAAAATAGGATCGGAATCAATGCGTGCTCTGTCGACATTTTCAATAAATTAACGAGCTTTCAAGAGTACGTACTTGTGAAGTACATAAAATCGGTAAATCAGTGTAAGCAATTGTAATAGTGAGTTGTGAAACAGGCCTTTGTCGAAGGTGTTAAACACGGTTACTTGCATTACACTACGAGTTGAGGTAAACTTTTGTGTGACTCTTTACATTTTGAACCCACTTAAGTTAATAGAGCACTTTATGGAGGTACAGTCATGAGAGGTATATTTTACAAGTGAAACTTACAAAATCGATCGTAACCATAATTTTAAACGGTGATAATTTTAAAATGACAGATGTTTACCTGTAAGTATCAATAGAAGTTTATGAAGCTAAAACCTTAGGTAATACCACGTTAAATACTTAACCAATTTATGTGTTACCTGTTCTTACCTTTTGTTATTGGTAATGGCGCAATTTAATTTGCTAAAACAGGAGTTGGCAAATAGGCTGCCGCCCACGAGCATCCGAATAGTGACATGTTGACTCTCGAGTTGTTTCAACCCAATGTCTTTATATTGTGACCTCGAATGTACGCCTACCAACTGCACTGGGACCATTAAAAGAACGACACCACGTATATACTAACAAGGCAAAAGAAGCTGTTTAGAAAACTTTAAGTATTTGTCTAAAACGTATAAAACCTACTTACTTAACATTTGCGACTTTTCCAACATATTTATTGAATATACTACTCATTTACTATTTATGAGGTAGTGAACAACTTAAGAGCAATATTGGTAGTATTTCTGCATCTCGTACCTACTTAGTAGTATTGCGTCTACTTATCTAGGTCTACTTATAGAGTGCCTATTTCTCTATCTCTGAAGATTGAGTTAAAGATTATTTTTACAGATAATTCAGTAATTAAATCTCGCAGTAGGTTCGAGTTAGTAAATCGCTAACTCATACCTTCGATAATCATTTTGTGAAGAATGTAGCAACATTATCCAAGGCTTAGATTCTAAGCTATTGCTAATTTACTGTATTTAAATTTGAACACTAGATAAGGTAAAAAGAAAACGTTTATTCAACGGACAAACGGTTGGCGTTCGCAATTTGTTAAAACTTATATGTACCTACCTATATGTAGGTGTCACAGCTTTGTAGGTATATGAAGTAAACCATTTTTTCATACTGACGCTATGTAAATAGATACATAGACAGAGCAAAGAACAAATTTTTACTTATGTTACTTTACAATTTAGAAATGAAAAGTACAATATTTTAATGGCCACCTATGAGGTAACAGCGTGTAACCATAATAATAACAAATAAAACACTTACCTATTAGCTACATTTGCGTGTGCGACATGCGTTGCAAATAAAATAATATCGTGAATTTGTAACATAAATTAACAGTTTGCCAAACTTTAGGTGCGGCATTCGTGACTGTATTGTGCCTATCTGGGAGTTATATCACCAATTACGAGAATCAAGTATTAATTAATAGCATAGGGCCACGATTTAACTGCCGACTGCAACAAATGCCCAGCGTTTCGTAAATAGCAATTCATTTTGTAACGTTCCTATAATTTTCGCGATGAAAGATCATCATCATCATGCTACCTACTCATTGGATAGGTACATTTTAAGTGTAACTGGTAACAATTTTTGTATAGATGTTGTGACAAGATATACTAGACGGGATATAAGCTATACGAGTACATAGACTGTTATAGACTTAGATAACTGTTACTCATTGATCCAAATTTAGTTATTCAAGTATATAATATTATGTTATCTTCATCTACATTTGGGATATTAAGATAACAATACGGTTTCATTGAACATACAACATTTTACGTTGTTGTGTTTCATATTCATTACCTTTCTGTCGATGAATGGAGTTTACATAAGACTGGTGCAAAATTATATCAAAAAACATGTATTTTAAGTAATTATATGAGGTTGAACCCTAAGTAATGGCAGTAATGCTGAAAAATTGCAATACTTATCGGATGTCCGTAGTGAATGAAGGCAGTGCACGCATGAGAATCGCGCGGCGGCAGCCCGGTGTAGAGGTAGCGTGTAGAGGTTCGGCAGATGTCGGCCGGAGGAGACGTGGGAGCGAGCGACCGCGCCGCGAGCGCGCTTCCCGCGCCTCCCCTTATCACCTTATCAGCCCTTATCACTTACATATCGCGAAACCAATCGCATAACACTGCCAGTTGATTCATACGCGTGCAAATATCCGCTCAAATGTGATTTATTTGAAGCCGATCATGTTTAGAAAATTTGTGGTGTTCATATTATTATGTTTGTGTGTAATTTTCCAGATTATTGGACATGTAGCCGGTCAAGGTAAGCATCGCGCGTTGTGGCAATTAAAAGATTATTATTCTTTCCGATAAGAGCCTATTTATACCCAGTGCTAACAATACAACGCCGCCTTCAAACTTGTGTAAACTAAACAGTCATAGTGTTACAGCGTTGTACTGGTATGTTTTCTACAAAGCACATCAAACCGAAGTAATGGGCCGTTTTGAAGAGGAAGACGAGCGTTATAATTACTAACAATCAAGTTACGTCCCTTATCAGGCCGTAAATGCTCCGTCTAACATCAAAAGGAGTGATTTATTGATGTCCGTGCTTACACATAATGCATTTGTAACCAAAATAGCCAAACAAACGTGATGCCCGATCCCGGAACTCACCTGTTACGGTCATGACTTTTCTAAAATAGAAAATATCTCTAATGGGAATGACAGTTATATTTATAACGGACAGATTTTGTTGGTTTCTATTACCGACAACGCTGCCGTGTAGAGCACATGCAACACACTGAAACTCGATTCACTCACTATGATAAACACGATTAATGCTTCCTTGTACTGCTAACATTTCAGTACCTACAAATAAATCTTTTCTATAAACGAGATTTTAGTTCTCTAGTAAGGTTTCATCGTCGTAAAAACATTATGTTAACGTGAAAAAATGTATTTTTCTTTTAAAATCGTGCTATTTAAGGGGATGTACAAAATTCGATTTAAATTTCGAACGCAATAGTTTTCGGCTCAGCAATGAGCGCAGCCAAAACATTTCACAATTTCAAGTCTCAAGTTGAACGTCTCTCTAAGACCAAAAATTCTAAAATCAAAATTACGAGCTAATTGTAAGAAATTCTGATACGATCTCATAGCGTAGAGAGATGATTATTGCATGGTGGTATCTAACACGACGTGACGTATTTTATTAAAATAAAAGAATTATTATGATTTTTGTATGATCTTTTCTACTTTTTTGAAAAATTACAATACTATTTTTGGTAACTTGATTTCTCCGCTACATGACTTTGTTTGCTTTTTTATCAAAATTATTTTTCTGTTCATTTTTTTTTTTAATTTATTTTAAAGGACTTTGTCGCTTAGCGACCACAACGTCCCGTTTTCTGTTCATGATATTGGATATTAGAAAATCATCCGTTTTGTGATTTTGAGGTTGGCATTTGCAGATGTATAAAATGTGTAAGCTTTAAATAATAAATCATTTGGCGTTGTTTTACAAAGTAAACTATTGAAAAACGCTTAGCTGATTATGTGACTAGTTAAATAAAACTGAATTATGTACATTTCAGAATAGTATTTTGAAACTTTTCCTTGTGCAAAACTTCACGCAGATATATCGTTGCAGCAGTTTAGAAGGAAAAAAATATATAATTATACAAATAACTCAGTCAGGTTAGGTTAAAAATATTATTACCCGAGCAAGGCTCGGTCACCCAGCTAGTAAATGTTAAATGCATGAAAGTACCAAAACTATGTATTTCCAAACAAGCCAAGAGGAAGGCGGATTTTATTACTAATATTATCTTCTATCAAGTAAGTTAATCTACAATAAAATAGCGTTACTTGATTTCGTTTCTATAAATTATTTTTTACAAAATTCCTAACTACGGTTAATATTGTAAGGGTTTTACAGTCAATGAAAACATTAATAATACCCCTCATTTAGTTATTTTTGAAGCTTGGTTTTAAAAGTGTAGAGAATGTAGAGATATGTAGAGATTCCCCTTTTTTATTGTTAATTACATCATTATATTAGATGCTATTACTTGATTTCTGCGGATAATAACTATTTCTTCGGTCGTACTTCACCTACTCGTAACGTTCTTTTTATTCTACAATACAATTCGTGAAAAAAAATCTAACATACATTCTAAACCGCAAAACCTTCAGTTAATGTCGAGAAATACGAGTACCTACGTCTGTTTGTTTATTACTGGAATACCACGCTTCTGGGCTATATCAAGATTACTCAGAATAAAAACCGTTTCAATCTCACAGATCGGCATGCGACTGTGTTTATGATGGATACTCGTTGCGATAGTAAAGTGGAAATGAGTACCTACTTCGCAGTACTTTGATGTAAAATAGAGGTTGAATTACTGACTCATATATGACGTTATACCCGTTGAAAATAGAACATATTTCATGATAATATGTAGGTACTAATCTTTTGTAGGTTTTGTATATTCTATAATTTATCAAGCTATGCTTAGTTCGATACAGCCAACGTTATGGAAAAAATTGCTCATTGTAAACTGGACATAATGACTGGAGGCTTATGGCCAGCCGTGGACTAATACAGCCTGATGATAATGATGATATTCACAAATAGGTAGGTGTGTGTAAGTTTCAGTAAAATCGTTCCCATTATAAAGATCATAAGCTCGTTTAATACAAAATTATTAAGGGCGTTGGTCCACAGTCATCTAATGGTACGTCGACGAAAGCATTAATTAAATTTGGGAAATGGTTGCCTGAATGGAGACCATTAATAAAATGGGCGTTAACGTTAATTCGATATCGAGTAAGTATAATTACATCATTTTGTTGCTATCAGCTATCGGATCGGTGTTGAAACGTGTGTATTAACCCGAAAATTGAGCACGTGACTTCTATATGAAGTTATGCTCGTCAGTTCACCACACAGTCGTATTTAACTCGGAGAGTCCTTTCATTCTCGTATAAAATTACTATTTGTTCTTTTATATAATCGTATATTTGTAATAATTGCATATGAAATATATACACGGTACTTACAACAACAAGACATTTCTTAAAATTTTTGTTTTGTTTAAACTTCCAAATGGACCAGTGTTGGCGGGATTTTCATTGGCGAATAAGTAATCTTATAAGGCGTAAATTATTGTACTTTAAATGATAATATGTAACTAATACTTTTTCTGCCTACCCCATTAGGGACCTGGCGTAATGTTATGTTGTTATTGTTGTTACTTTATAGCGATCTAAACAGTAATCAACGTTAGTGTATCAGTTGGCGCAGTTAGTATATAAAAACAGTAGAAGAAACATGAATGGCGATTGACTGTTTCTAGGAGATTTCGAATAGGGATTCCGTTTATCTTCTTCTTAATATAAGTATATAAATTACGTGTCACGGTGTTTGTCCGCGATGGACTCCTTAACTACTGAACCGGTTTTAATCAAATTTTGCACACCGTGTGCAGTTTGATCCAACATGAAAAATAGGACAGCTTTTATCACGATAAATCATCTAATTTTTTTTATAGGACAACACTTAGTCAGACAAACATTGTGCTACGGGATTTTTGCAAATATGAGATTGAATTATTATAACATTTTTATA